>APFE031482951.1:0-22737 GCA_000404065.3 Pinus taeda
TATGCTCCTCTGGAATATCTTTTACGCTTATGTTCAATTTTTGGAACTCCTCAATGTGCTCCATTATTGAACCCTTTTGTTTGAGACTTATCAATTGGCTAAAAGAAGTGTTGATTTTTATATCCTCATAATGTGCCATCAAGTCTTCCGTAAAAATTGCCCAAGTGATAAATTGTTTACGAGAGCAAATCCATTGATACCATACAAACTGATTTGGTTCCAAATATAAAGTTGCCATACGTACCTTTTGTGTGTTTTGCACATTATTGAGATAAAAAAATTGCTCCATCTATAATATCCATGTTGAGGGATCCTTGCCATCAAACTTCCTCATATTGATTTTTGGAATATGATGGGTCTTCGATCCCACATTAGAGTCTATGGAATCATGATTAACATTTCCTTTGTTCTCATCATGAGTTTCTTTTACTACCCTTTCACCCTTAGTGACCATTTCTTGTAGCAACTTATTCATATTTATCTTCAATTCGTCTATGTCTGTCTTCAAATCTGTCTTCAAATTGTCCATGTCTATCTTCCAATCATCCATCTTAGCTTCCACGCCCTTTATCTTAGGTTCCATGCCATTTATCTTAGCTTCTGTTAGCTTTTGTGAGGCTGACATTTTTTGCACTTGGTCTTGTAATTTTGATATATCATGTAGCATTTCTTCCTCTTCTTCATGAGTCATGCTAGAGCTTTCATGTTCCTTACTAGGTGTTGCATTTTCTTTCTTCGGGGCATCAGTTACCGATAATAATGCTCTACTAGCCCTTTGAATTCTTTCAAAATAAATCTTCAAATCAATCTTAAGCAAAAATTTAAAAAATCTATACACCTTTTTTTTCTTTGTAGGAGCTCGATATTGCCTCTGATGTATCTTTGTACTTTCAGAACGTCCAGTTTTGAAATTGTGACCTGTGGTAGCCCTCTGTGTCCTCTTTCCAATGCCACCAGTCTGACCCCAATTGGATTCTCCAATGAAGAGTTATGCCAAATCTCCCACAATGACCTAATTATAGACCTTTTCAGAAGAGCGAACTTGTATGAAGTGCCACGTGTCACTATTTTGACCTTTGCCTCTGAAAAATATATACATGAAACTATATTCCGTCCTCTTTCTGTACCTTTTTAGGAAATTTCAATCTGATGCTCAGAGAGAAAGTTATGACGATTTTCCCCAGGTCACTTGTTTTGAATGTAATTCATGATTTTGCAAAAGGACCAACTTCCTCAGATCATATCTCCGAAAATATAGCGCAAAAAGATCTGAAATTCGGACCTGTGATTCAGCGCGATGTCTTCTCAAATTGTTTTTTTTATTTTCGACTTCTGAAACGTCACAGAAAAAAGTTATAGCGAAAATGCCACGATGACCTGTTTGGATCAGCGAAACCCTAGAATCCAAAGCTCCGATACCAAATGTTATGAAACTAGCTCAAGAAAAGATAGAAAAGATAGATCAACTTCTTAGAATTCAGCCTCTTCAAGGGGGAAACCTCCTTTACATTACATAAATTAAAAATTCTTGGATGATACAAATGACAAAACCTCCTTTCTATATATAGGAGTCTAAGGAGTCACAATATAACCCAGCCGACCTAATAATAATAATATAAAGCCACAAAAATAACAATAGAGGGATTCTATGGGGCACAGTAATAACAATATGGGTGCAATAGGGGCACAACAATATTAATAAGGGGTACAACTACCATAATAATGGGGTAATCACTAGTATTATAGGGACCCAACAGATCAGAAGCCCACGAAGAAATATACGGAATGATAAAGGAGTGGTCCACTAGAGGATTTATCTTTAGGGTCCTAAAGACCTCCTCCCATATAGCTACCATGAAATGAAAATTTAGAAATAGGTAGATGCTATCTTAGAAATCCATCTTGTAGTGCGAGCATCTCCTGGTCCCTGAGGGCCCCTCTTCATCACGATTTCCCAAGTAAGGATGTGGTTGTGTATATTCAAGCAAGTGAAACATTTGAGCTTGAGGAGGGACCTCCCAATTCCACATTTGTGTAGTCTAGCCAGCGATAGGAAATAAATGATTACTCATTGAAATATAAGAGTATACTTCCTTGGTGGAGATAAACCAAGCAACAACGTGACCATCACAAATAAGCCTATCTTGTTTTTGAGACAGGGATATACAAGCCTCACATAATTAATTACGATAGATCTCCCATTCAACTTCAAGATGCTCTAAAATCCTTATATCCTAGGCATGAAGCTAAATAATTGAGGAAAACAAGGAAAGTCAACCAACACCAAGGTTGGCGAGGGTGTGATAGCCTTACATATTAAGCATTTGTAGAATAGGGGCATAGAGTGGGATTGCTAGGTAAGCCTTTAATTTTGTTTAGTCCAATCAACATCTATTTCCTATCTCCCACCTACCAGCTCTAGTGTTCATTTGGCATGGCAGAGGTAGAGTATTTGGGCCACATTGTGGGGCGTGAGGGTGTCAAGGTGGACCCAAAAAAGATCCAAGCAATGTAGGAATGGCCTCAACCTAAGACCTTGAAGAGCTTACGAGGATTTTTGGGTCTCACAGGCTATTATCGTAAATTTGTCCGCAACTATGGTCGCATAGCGAAGCCCCTCACCCAACTCCTAAAGAAAATTTCTTTCTTCTGGAATGAGGAAGCACAACAGGCCTTTACAGCTCTAAAAAATGCCATGTGTTCCACTCCAGTTTTAGCACTCCCTGACTTCACCAAATCTTTCGTCATTGAATGTGATGCTTCAGGAACAGGTATTGGGGCAGTTTTAATGCAAGAGGGGAGACCGTTGGCCTTCACAAGCCAGCAAATCAGTGGGAAGAATCAGGGCCAATCTACATACGAGAAGGAAATTATGGCCATCTTACATGCAGTTGACACCTGGCGACCTTATTTATTGGGGCGACATTTCCAAATCCGCACAGATCATCACAGTCTTAAATATTTTTTGGAGCAACGCCTCTCCTCCCCACAACAAAATAAATGGCTAGCCAAAATGTTGGGATATGATTATGAGATCATATACAAGAAAGGGAAAGACAATAGTGTAGCATATGCATTATCTCGTCAGTTTGAGGAGGAAAGTACCCTGCTAGCTATTTCCCTCCCCATTCCAGAATGGATTGAAGAATCTCGCAGAGAATGGTTTTCACACCCCAAGCTCTCCCAACTCATTTCTCAATTACAGGTCGATCCAAATTCCAGCAAGGGCTACTAGTGGTAGGATGATATTCTTCGCTACAAGGACAGAGTCGTAATATCACCAACATCCACCTTCAAAAGTCGCATTTTGGCAGAGATGCACTCATCTCCCATTGCAGGACATTCGGGCTTTCAGAAGACGTATGCTCGCACCAGAAGATCATTTTTCTGGACAGGCATGAAAAAGGACATCCTTACATTCGTAACCGAATGCGAAGTCTGTCAACGCCACAAAGGGGAAACAGTCAACACACCAGGCACATTACAACCATTGCCCATTCCAGCATCAATTTGGACAGAATTTTCTATGGATTTCATTACAGGTCTTCCAAAGCCAGGGAACAAGTCAATCATCATGGTGGTTGTGGACCGATTATTGAAGTATGCTCATTTATGCGCTCTCCCCCACCCGTTTACACCCACCTTGGTTGCTCAAACTTTCATGGATCAGATCTTCAAATTGCATGGCATGCCCATTTCTATTGTGTTTGATCGCGACCCGATCTTCACCAGCAATTTTTGGCAGGAACTCTTCAGAATACAAGGAACTCAACTAAAACTCAGTACTTCCTACCATCCGCAAACAGATGGTCTAACTGAAGCAGTCAACAAATGTCTAGAAACCTATCTTAGGTGTTTTACTTCAGAAAAACAACACCTTTGGGTACAGTGGCTACCTCTGGCAGAATGGTGGTATAACACCAACTATCATGCCACCACCAAAATGACTCCCTATGAAGCAGTATATGGTCAACTCCTGCCTTCACCTACTTCATATCTCAAGGGCTGCTCAAAAGTCCAAGCAGTGGATCAACTCCTACAACACCGCGCAACTATGCTCGCTCATCTTCGAGAGAATCTTCATCAAGCTCAGAACCACATGAAGCAACATGTAGACTAGCATCGCTCAGAACGCCAATTTCAAGAAGGGGATCATGTCTTTTTACGGCTCCAACCATATAAGCAAACATCACTCGAAGACAAGGGATGTCAGAAACTCTCTCCCAAATTCTACGGACCATATCAAGTACTTCAACGCATTGGAGAAGTGGCCTACAAGTTGGATTTGCTACCTACTGCAAAAATCCATCCAGTTTTTCATGTCTCATGCCTCAAGAAAGTGATTGGGAACAATTGCAGAATTCAGACTAGTCTACCGTAATTGGACGAAGAAGGATCCATCTGGCTTCAACCGGAACAGGTCCTCGACACACGAGTCAAGCAACTACGTGACCGCATGATTAAGGAAGTCCTGGTCAAATGGAAAGACACCTCTCCAGAAGATGAAACTTGGGAGCCAACCACTATTCTGCAGCAGTTTCCGCAGCTTCAGCCTTGAGGACAAGGCTAGTCTTAAGGGGATGGGCATGTTAGGGTCCCACCCTAACCCCCTTATCTATGTCATGGGACCACGTCATAGTCAAGAGTCAATAAATCCCATATTAATAATTGTAAGTGGTTAATCCGCAATTAATAAAGGAACCACAGTTAGTTGCAAATGGGCCGTAGTATTAGATAGATGGTATTAGTAATACACGGTATTGGCCCATGGTATTACACCTAGGAGTCATATATAAAGGATAGAAACTCCCTGCGAGGAGCATCGTGTCTTATTTTTGTAATCGAGCTCTGCTCTATTGGAGGTTGCCCCCTCGAAGAGGCAAGTGAAAATTACTCTTTGAATAATAAAATCATTGCCATTCTGTGTTCTGGGTATCTTTTCTTCGCATATTCTGTGTTCTTGGTCTTTTTTCTTCGCATATTCTGTATTTGGGTATCATTTGCAGGTTAAGAGAATCACATGTTTGGTGGCACCCTAGCTGCAATCCAGTCCTCCAAATTCACTTGTTGGATGTATTTTCTGAAAATGATATCTTACGAGAGACCCTTTTCATTGAAGACCCCCCATAGGTTTGTGGCTAGCAAGGAAATATTGAACCATTTAGAATCCTAGATGCCCCACCCTCCCATTTGAACAAGCTTGGAGATGGTTTCAAGTCTATTTTGGGATAGGGTCCCGTGGGGTAAATTTTGTAAAAGTTTTGTTATTATTGTAAAGTCTCCGCATTTTGAGGAGCGGAGCACGCAGGTTGATAGGAGTTAAAGGGGATTTAGGAAGGTCAAATCCCCTTAGTTCGTTAGGAGATAAGTTGTTTTGTGACCGCCCATGGTTCAAGGACCATGGTATTGTAATAGACGAAGATATAAAAGCAGTCATATAAGGTCATAGAAAGGTCAGTCCAGATAGCAAAGAAGATAGGAAACTTTTGGGTCTGTATTGCCTATTCTGTACTTGGGTGAAGGGGAAGGCTCCTACAACTATGTGCGTAGAGACCTTGGTAAGTCCACAACTGAGTGCGTAGGCTCCCGCAACTGTGTGCGCAGGGTAGAAAGAGTCTATAATTGAAGATTTGAGCATAATAAAGGCTGTTTTGGAGCATTATCTATGTATATGTGTATTATTATTTACTTCTGTAATTACTATATATTCGCTCCGTTTGTTGCATTCATCATGAAAAATACTTAATGGATGCATGAAAGTCGTAGATCCGGTTAATTGCATGATATTATGAATGTTTAGCACAAGTAGCGAAGAGTTTGGATTTGTTATCAGTTAGTTACTATAATTTCTGGGTTTCAAGGGTTAGAGTTTACGAAGGATGAGATAAAGCCATAAGAGTAACAGAAACACAATACATAGTCCTCTCAAGGTAGAAACCTGGTTCTCACATTCCCCAATACTACATCGGGTGAGACTTCAGCTTGTGCTACGCGGGTTGTTGTTGAAAGGGTCGGTAGTGTAGGGTTTTTTTGGTTAGTGCAACTAACTCTGAACCTGGGTCCAAGGCCCCTTAAGCCAACAAATGGTTTCGTTGCCAGGACTGAGATCTATCTAAGGAATATGTGATGAGCCATAAGTGGATATTGACTGAGAAAGAGATCGATAAGTGGATAGAATGGAAGATGAACGAGTTTTTAGCCCAAGAAAACAAGAATCCACACATGTCAAAGGAAGATTGGTTGAATAGATACCTGTATACAGAAGAAAACAAAATTTTCTTCTGCTCTTTCCCGTGTGAGTTATATGAATGGTTGTCTAAATTGGCAGACGGTTAAGGTACATGGAAGTTGGATAACCCTATTGTGTCGACTCCAGAGCTAGTGAGGCACCTGGAAGGTTCATAAAATAAGATCATGAGGGATGTCTATTATTGGATCGATAATATTCTGGGTGGATTCATTACTAAGTTCACGATTGACACATCTGTCAGTTATAGTGAAGTTGGATGTCGGTTTTTCAAAGGACCAAGAGTTAAGTATCTGAATTCCTGGAAAACTTGGATTAAAATGTTATTGTATGAGAAATAAGTTATGCCATTGAATTGATGTTTAGTCAAGATTTGACGGGAGCTATGCGAAGTGGAAATCCATTTAGAAGAAATTTAGATTCATGTGTTGAATACAGTCCTTTGTTTGGAGCGTCTGATAGTGATGAAGAAAGTAGTATTTTAAAGACACCTCATGGCATGCCGTAGATGGTAAATCAGGATATTGCGAGAATACCACATCCATCCACTCCACCTTCGCCTTCACGTCCACCTCACACACCTACACCTACACATTTGCCTCCACCTCCACCTCCACTATTCAATATGGTGAATGCTATGAAGATGCCCATATTCAAGGGCCTGGGGATAGAAGATCTTGAACAATTTTGGTTTGTAGCTGATGCTATGTGGAACTCACAATAAATAATGGATGATGACCTGAAGAAAGCGTAGTTGGTCACAATGTTGCAAGATAGAGCATTGAGCTGGTATATTAAGTATTGTTTGACTCATCTAGCTACGATGCTAAAAGATACAAACGATGCACTAAATAATGAATTTAAAAAGCCTAGGTCTCAAGCTCAGTCAGTAACTAAGGTTAAGGAAATTAAGAAGGTAAATGAGTCTACGTGGGATTTTGATCAAAGGTTGAAATGTTTGCTAATATAGACTAATATGCAGATCACAGATGAACAACACAAGGATTGGTATATTTCTTCGCTATTACCCCATTTGATATTTCCATTGTCACAACATAAGATTGGAATGTAGGTTGAGGCACTGGAGATTGCTATGAAGTTGTAGGCCTCACCTATTCAAGATATGAATCTGGGAGTGCAACAGATTTAGTCACAATTGGCTAGCCTGCATATGGAGTCACAGGGTCTCAAAAAAGGAAAAGAAGTCTAGAATGATGCCCGCACAAAAGTATGGTGTTTAAAATGCAAAGGTCATGGTCACGAAAAAGATCATTTCCCGGTGTACCCGAATTATCTAGTTGGGGGAGGTCTTATCCCCCTGAAACTAGAAAATACCGCTGGGAGGAGTACATGTGTGGTACCTTGGTGCATTATTTGCTAGATCACAGGAAAACATATGATGAACAATTTTCATTTCTTACAAAAGTTTGTGTAGACTCCCCGACAACTGTTTTGCAATTTTGTAAATATGTAGGTCATGACGAGGACAATTACTGAAGTTACAAGTTAATGATGGACAAACACCAACATATAGAGTATAGATGGAGGCACATCCTCAAAAGGATCAAGGTGCAACTGTAGCGCACAGAGGATTCCAGGGACGAGGAAGAGGATGAGGGGGAGGAGATGGAAGAGGAGGACAAATAATTTGCTACAATTGTGGAGAACCAGGTCACTTTGTGCGAGATTTTCAGAATCCAACACACCCCTCTTGCCAATATTTTCGACAAATTGTTCATGTCATAGAAAATTCTCCCATGTTCATCACAAAAATGCAAAAAAAGAAGAACCATACCCAACAACCTACGCAAAACATCCAGATGATGAGATCAGAACCACGCGAAGATGAACCCAATAGTAATATTGTTACATGGAGTGGTATAGCTAATGGGGGGGATTAAGGGAAACAACCAAAGGAAAATGTAAGGGTATGTAAGGATACTGACAAGGAGGTTGGATTTGATGTGAATAAAGTGAAGGAAACATTTATGGAGGCAAAGAGGAGCTTCGCGGATGTAGGAGATTCTACATCCAAGTCTTAGAATACACGAACAGAGAAGCCTGAAGTAGTCAGTACTGCAAAGGACACAAATCCATCATTGTTAACATATTTTGATATGTTTTTGTATGATTAGTTTTTCCGAGCTAATAACAATTACAGATTTATAAAAATGTTTTTTCTTCTTGCTTTTTGTGTTGAGGTTTCCCTAGTTGTTGGTGCTTACAAATAGGTAAATTTCCTCAAGTTAAACAAGACATTCATGAGAAAAATAGCTTCAAAAACAAATAATGAACAAAAACATGTACAGTGCAGCAAACATCAAGGAGACACATTAACATATTGTTTTGATGAAGGAGTTCACCCCTCCTGGGCTACATCTCCTTGGTCCAGCTTCCATGGCTTGGGCCTCTGTATTAGTTCAATGTGGAAAAAATGATATTTACAAAAATCTATGGCTCTTGATACTCACATTGATGTGTTTATAATATCCAAATTAGCCAAGAATGACTATTGGAGCTTTCAAAACTGACTCTGGTTTCTCTGGGTATGACCCCCTTCCCTGGTGGCTCTAGGCTTCCCTGAACTTCCCTGTGGAAAAATCAACTGTAGAAATATTCTATTGCCTGTTCAACCTATACCAATGTCTTCAGAAGGTCTAAATCATCCAAAATTGACTATTCATTTTCTAAAATTGGTTGAAAATTGAGCAAGATATGCTTCATTTAATTTTTCCCTAGGAAACCTCACTAAATCTGGAGGAGACTCGAGTTAACACCACCAAAACTGGCGGTCCTGCCAAATTTGGTGCTTTGCCAAAATCACTGCCAACTTAAACTCAAATTAATTAATGTAAAACGGGTTTAATTATTCAATAATCAGGATTAAGGGCACGCTTAGCGCTGGCCCCAACCCTTGGTTCGAGCGAGTGGTTGCATGCGGTGGGGCTGGCTCCCACCACTCGCGCCGTCAGTTCTGTAGTGATCTTAATACCAAATCGTGGGTAATTCTAATCGAGGTCTGCCACAATGGTTTATTGGTAAGGCTTTGGAGTTGGGAGGGAAGGTCACAGTTTCAAGTTACCCCTTAGCCCATCCCGTATATATATGCTCGCCATATATTTTGATGCCGTTGATATATATAGTTCGGACTATACCATATGACATTTAATTGCACCGTTGTTTAATATGTGGATTACCATATGACATTTAATTGCACCGTTGTTTAATATGTGGATTTAACTTTGGAATATGCGGGTTTGTAATGTTTTTTAATATGTGGATTTAACTTTGGAATATGCGGGTTTGTAATGTTTATTATATATATATGTATATGTATGGGTTAAAAAAACTATATAATATAATAATAATTATATAATATATAATAATATAAAATAAAAAACAAATTCAAATTCCCACTTTGGGGCCAATTAGGCAATTTCACCTTCACATAACTAAACTGGAAAATTCGGAGGTGAAACTTGTCATAGCCCCATTAGGCGAAAAATGAAGAAAATTCCCCTTGCACACTGGATTGCTCATTGAACTACCATGTCATCATTCTGTCCTATTCTGCAATTTTTTTAGTTGTTTAGGAAAACTAATAGAAGGCCTTTTCTCCTTCATCTGGACTCCTTTTTTAGTGAAATGAATTGCGTTGCGATCGTATTAATGAGACAAACACATTCGTACAATTTTCGAGCCAATATAAGAACTTTTATTTTTGAGCTAAATACTAAGCACCTAATCATTCCTCCCATTAGAAGCCTTTTGGACCTCAAAAATACTATTATCTGACAAGTAGATGAGGGTACAACCCCCTCATCTTTCCAAGAACGATCCAATTGGCTTTTGAAGAATTTGTTTCCTTGAGCTCCTCTCTAAGGAAATCAACATTCACTTGCCTTGAGGACCTTGTTCTTCTGTCACATATGGCGTCTTGTTGAAACTGATACAAAAATTATGTAAGACTGCATTCAGAATGTGAAATCTAAACATTCTCTCCTTATTCAACAACTTGAAGCCTCTTTTTGCAAAACTGGTACTAGCTTGCACCGTCGACTTAAAACCTGTGATTGACATAATACCTGTACTTGTCTTTTCCGTTTTCAAGCTGATCTTGCACTATTTTTTGCACCATTTTTAGTCGTTCTTAGGAACTCATGGTTTTTTCCATGTCACCATCAAAAGCAACATCCTTCTTACTAAGATGACATAAAAAATAATAATGCAAATGGATGAAAAATTTGACTACTTGGTTTTCTTGACTCAAGCCCGATTGTATATCTTGAAAGTATGAAATTTTCTGAACATAACTTTCACGTAAAACATAATGATGCTAGAATACAATGGTTACATAAACAATAGGCCTAAAAGGCATAACAATTGGCTTGCTGCTTATACCTCTTTTGTACCTTTGAACCAAGTGAAATATTTGACAAGTATCCATCCAATGAAAGTGCACGGATCGCTGCAACTTAATCTTTACACCATGGAAATATTGTGAATGAAATAAGATGGTGAAGTTGTTTGCATAAACCTGAAACTTAAATGAACCTTTCAAGTTTAAAAGAATATAAAAAAGAATTGAACTGTTCTTTTGGTTTGAAGCAACACATGCCTTTTTCTGTTTGCCTCCACATTGGAAGACTTTTCACACACATGACAATGCATGCCAAGGAGCTTTGAAAGAAGAAATGTCAACAACAACTCTCCTCCAACATTGGGCTAATCCATAAAAACCTCTTATCAAAATGACAATCTTGGGTGTTGACCAATCAACAGTGGCATCCAACTTGGAGAGGCTTGCCTTCAACTTACCTCCTCCAATATCATGGCCCAAATGCATCAAACAAGTGAAACCCAACTTGTACTCTGATATTTTCAAAACATCAAACAATTTTCCTTCATATATGACATATGCATAAGAAAACTTTCTTAACATGTTTATGTCACCCAAGTGGATAATTTCTTCAAGAAAGGAATCTTTTTTTCCATAATTCAAATACATGTATGTAATAGAAATGCTACAAAGAACATACAACATTAAAAGACATACAAAACCATTCTTGTTTGGTGTTATGTATATTCTTTCATTGACCTCTTTTTACAACTTTTCTTTGGTGATAGCTACTCCTTTTGTCCTCTTTCTTGAAATACTTACCATCGGTGCACAATATGGCATAAGGGATGATTGAATGAGCCCATTGTTAAAATTTTTTTTGCATTGCATTGGTGTCTCTACACTTTGCAATTTTGTCAACCCTTGCATGCTAAAATCACAAAGAGAAACCTCTTACTGCAAAGATATTTCATGTGAAGTTTCTTTCTCCTTGAAGGACAATTCTTTCACAACTGAAATACTTCATCACTTTGATGAGCTGAACCAACCAAATCAGAATTGAAACTTTCATTACATGCAACAACATTTTCATAAACAATATTATCATTTGGCTTGAACATGAGAAGTACTAAAATTTTACTTGAATTTACTAGTCTTTTTGCATTCCCTGCATTAACCAAAGAAATGTTCAGCTTTTTGCGATGGGATCTAACTATATACTCCACAACATCCTTGAACAAGTGATACTTGTTTTCTTGGTGGTAAAATACCGCTTTCCGGTCATACAAATATGGACTACCCAACACCACACCTAAAATATCAAGCGGTACCACATCTAACTCTACTTCGTCAACAAAATTTGTAGTGATTGCAAACTTAAACAAACATTTTATTGTAATCTGTAAACTAGTGTCTCTTGTTATCCATCCCAAAGGGTATTTTTTATGGTGAGGTACAGTTTCAAGATTCAATCTGTTGACTAAGTCTTCAGGGATTAGATTCTCTTGTGACCCACTATCGAAGAGTGTGTCAATCTTGGTGTGTTTAGAGATGACCCTAACATGAAATAACTCAATTTGTCTCTTTTCATATGGAGTAGTAGTAGTGTTACAATTTTGTGAACTAGTGCTTGCAATCTTGTTTTCCTTTTATTCCCATGATAGTGATTTTGTTTTCATCACTTGATTCAAAACCTAAATCTTCTTGAGTGATAGCAATGTTTTTCTGTTTCCCTTTATTGTTGAACTTATCTGGTCTCATTTCTAGATGCAATTTCCAACTGTGGGCTTCATCATGCCACTCTTTGGAACAATGTTTGCATATGATTTTCTCCCCTTATTTCTTCACAATTGCATTTTTCTTTCCTTTCCATTTTCCTCCTTTCTCTTTCTCCTTACCCTTAGGTGGATTTTATTACTACACTCTTCATAAGTGTTCTTTCCTCTAGATTCAAGATGCATGGCTTGCACACATACTTCATCCAAATTAGTTGAATTGAACATAAGAATAGTGTGTTTAAGATAGGAATGTAAACCCCCAATATATTTCAGCAGTGTATCTTGGGAATTCAAATTCACTTCTTATAACAAAGCCTTTTTTCTAAACTCTTGTGTATAATATTGGACTGTTTGGCCTTTAAGCTTCCTACAATTCTGCCAAATCATAATGGATTTTTTCATAAGGCTAAAGAATAAAACTGTGTTTTAATTGTGGAAACAAATTCAACCCAAGTGATGGATATCTTACCATGGATTCTCATTTCCTCTTGAGTCTTTGCTTCCCACCAAACTAGTGCATCTCCTTCTAGCCTCAGTGAAGCCAACTTGATCTTTATGTCATCTTCTTGAAGGTTTTGAATTCTGCAGTATACCTCCAACTGTAGAATCCAATTGTCCAACTTTTCTGCATTCACCTCTCCGTTGTACTTGGGAAGTTCAAATTTTATGTCCAATTTCAGTAATGGAGTTTTTCCTTTTGGGGTTCTGGAATGAGTATGGGCAGTTTTAGTGGTGGTAGTGGAAGATGATGCTATGTGAGATGATGGAGATGATGAGGATGGTGGCGATGGAGGTGGATTTCCACCATTCCCTTTGGAATCCTTCTTCTCATATTTTTTTTCCTCTGAGCTTCCTTCTCCATGTGGAGGTTTAGAACTCTCTCCAACCATTTTGGTGTTCCTCTCTTCATAGAGGAATTTAACCATCTCATTCAAAGTATAGAAATATTTCTTGAAATATTCCTCTTCTGAAGAGGGACCTTTAGGCTTTCTTTCTCCAGACATAATGGCTATGGATTCAGGCTCGGAAATTTGTAGTGATTGTACCTCTTCAATCTCAGTTGAAGACAAAACTAGAGGAGTTTCAAGTGCAGATGGAATTGGAACTTTGGGTGGTGGATATTGTGGCCTTGTGGCTTTCCTTCTTCTGGGAATTACCTCAGGAGTTGCAACCAATAGCTTCCCTTCTCCTCTCTGTAACTTTAACCTTGTAAGCATCACAATTTTGCAACGATTAAAACCCTAACACCACAAAATCAAGCAATCAAGAAATTCAAAATTTTGCTCTAATACCAACTTGATCTATTTTTGTATGATTAGTTTTGCTATGCTAATAACAATTACATATTTATAAAAATGTGCTTGCTTCTTGCTTTTTGTGCTAATGTTTCCTTAGTTATTGGTGCTTACAAATAATTAAATTTCCTCAAGTTAAACAAGACATTCACAAGAAAAATAACTTCAAAAACTAATAATGAACAAAAAACATGTACAATGCAGCAAACGATCAAAGAGACACATTAACACAGTTTTTTGATAAAAGAGTGCACCCCTCTAGGCTACATCTCCTTGGTCTAGCTTCCATAGCTTGGGCCTCTGTATTAGCTCAATGTCAAAAAAATACTATTTACAAAGCTCTATGGTTCCTGATATCTGCACGAATGTGTTAAGAATGTCCAAACTAGCCAAGAATGACTATTGGATCTCTAAAAACTGACTCTGGCTGCTTTGGGTATGACCCCCTTCCCTGGTGGCTCTAGGCTTCCTTGAACTTCCCTATGGCAAAATCGCCTATATAAGTCTTCTATTGCCTCTAAAACCTGTACCAATGTCTTCATAAGGTCTAAATCATCCAAAATTGGTCGAAAATTGAGCAAGATATGCTTCATTTAATTTTTCCCTAGGAAACCCTTCTAAATATAGAGGAAACTCCAGTTAGCACCGCCAATACTCGCGGTCCTGCCAAATTTGGCACTCCACCAAAATCACTTCCAACTTAAAATCCAATTAATTAACGTAAAACGAGTTTAATTATTCATTAAGTGGGATTAAGGGCACACTTAGTGCTGGCCCCATCCCTTGGTTCGGGCGCATGGTTGCATGGGGTGGGAGCTGGCTCCCACCACCCCCACCGCCAGTTCCGTAGTCGCATTAATACCAAATCGTGGGCAATGCTAATCAAGGTCTGCTACAATGGTTTATTGGTAAGGATTTGGAGTTGGGAGGGGGATGTCACGGGTTCAAACCTGCCTCTATCCATCCCATATATATTTTGCTCACCATATATTTCGATGCCGTTGATATATATAGTTTAGGCTATATCGTATGACATTTAATTGCACCATTGTTTAATATGCTGATTTAACTTTGGAATATGTGGGTTTGTAATGTTTGTTATTTAATATATAATAATATATATTATAGTTAAAGAAAACTATATAATATAATAATAACTATATATAATATTAAAATAAAAACAAATTCGAATTGCACTTTGGAGCCAATTAGGAAATTTCACCTTCACATAACCAAACTGGTGAATCTGGAGGTGACACTTGTCATAGCTCCATTAGGAAAAAACTAAAGAAGATTCCCCTTGCTGACTGGACTGTTATGTCATCCTTCTATCCTATTCTGCAATTTTTTTAGCTGTTTAGGAAAACAAACAACAGGCCTTTTCTCCTTCATCCAGACTCCATTTTTAGTGAAGCAAATTGTGTTACGATTGTCTTGATGATACGTACACAGTCATATAGTTTTTGAGCCAATATGAGAACTTTGATTTTTGAGTTAAATACTAAGCACCTGACCATATTTCTCACAGACCTGCATGAAGCTCCTAAGGGACCAAAAAACAGTAGAGGGACTGTAAGATTTGATAGATAACTGCACTGGAAAGGATAAGCCACTGTTGGAACAATGCGCAGTACATAAGGTGGACAAGGGGAATAAAAGGACTGGTCGCGAGATGAGATTGACTGCCCAGATTGGAGAATTTGAAAAGGACCATGTGATCCTTGATTTGGGATCTGATGCAAATGTTTTTCCAAAGCAAACCTGGGAAATAATGGGAAGACCATCACTATAGTGGTCCCTGATCTAGCTAAGAATAGCGAATCAACAAACTATTATTCCTTTGGGGCACATCCCTGGAGTAACTGTGGATATTGAAGGGGCACGTGCCATAACTAATTTTGAAGTGACCAGTGGACGATAGTATCCATACCTGGTGTTGCTTGGCATTGTTTGGGCCTTTGATATGAACACAATCATCAACTTCAAGAAGCATAACATGACATTTGAAAAGAAGGAACTAAGGGTTATTGTTCCATTAGATCCGGTTGAGGGTGTGCAATATATTGGACCAGTCCGATATTATTATGAGGAGGATGATATTGAGAAAATATATAAACTTAATGTGTGGGACGAGGATTGGATCAACCCTATGACGGATGGGAGAACTACTTGGGAGAAAGACAACTCTTGCCACTCAAATTCAGATGAGGAGCTTGAGCACTGACAGAACATATTGCAAGAGGTATCATTGCTGAGATGTAATAGGCTTACTAAGTCACTCTGATGTATATTCACCAAGGTACGAAACTTACCGTATTATGATCGTTTAGAAGATGTCAATTTATTTATGGATAAATTTGAAAGAGATGTACTAGAGGAACATCGATTCTAGGCATTAGACATCGCCCTCAGAGCTAAGCCTGCTAGATATTGGGGCACACATAAGAACAACTTTGTAGAATGGAGGGAATATCGACGGATGATGAAGTTGCGGTTTGGGTATGCCAATACCCGCATTGCAGAAAAATATACAAGAAAATATGACCTGCGCGAGCATCTAGCTCGATGGACGAAAGCATGGGGAGAAGAACAACAACTAGAATGGGTTCACATATTCTGCCACACTTTGGATACGATTCCGTTGAACTAGTATCTAGAAACAAAGTTGCAACACAAAACTGCAGAATGGGATGTTTTGAAGGAAAGTTTTATGTTAACTTCATTTTTGAGGATATATTTGAGTGTATTAACGAGGCGTTATAGGAGATCAAAGATGAAATATCCAGAATGACTGAAGAACCTATCATGTGGGTACAACCAAACTGGAGTACACAGCTATGCCACGCCTAGATGTGACTATAGAGGAAAGTAAGGAAGATCCTAGGAACATTGGTATTCCTAAGTGAGAAGAACAATGCGAAGTCACGGGGCCTAAGGCAGAAGTCCCTGACATCTCAAAGCCCTTGAAGACCAAGCAGGTGAATATTGGGTCAGAAGCACAACTGAATTTCGCAAACATAGGTGACTATTGGGATGAGGATAGAGTGGACAAAGTCGCAAAATTATTAAGGGAGTATCAGGATTTGTTTGCCACAAAGTTCTTAGATTTAAAGGGAATAGTAGGTCATCTAGGTGTCATGAAGATCACTCTGAAGCCAGATGTGAAGCTAATGAAGCAACACTATACAATTTGAATTCTAAGTACAAGGAAAAAGTGCGCGAAGATTTGGATAAGATTCTTGCGGCTGGGATTATTGAGCATGTCGAGGATTCAGACTGGGTTAGTCCTATGTTGGTTCAGGAAAATAAGATGAAGTGTGAAATTTAGATCTATGTAGATTTAAGAAAGTTGAATGATGCTTGTGTCCATGATCCATTTCCTATGCCATTCACAGATGAAGTATTAGAGAATGTTGGAGGTCAGGAAGCCTATTTGTTTACCCATGGGTTCTCAGGGTATCATCAGATCAAGGTTGCACCAGAGGATCAAAGTAAGACTACCTTCGCTACAAAATGGGGTTGTTTTTATGTTATGAAACCAGCTCACAAAAAGATAGAAAAGATAGATCAACGACTTATAAATTAGCCTCTTTGACGGGGAAACCTCCTTTACATTACACAAATGAACAATTCTTGGATGATACAAATGACAAGACCTCCTTTATACATATAGGAATCTAAGGGGTCATAATATAATCAGAGTCGACATAACAATAATAATGTAAGGGCACAACAATAAAAATAGTGGGCTTCTATGATGTACAATAATAACAATATGGGGACTACATGGGCACAACAATATAATAAGGGGGTTGCACTAATAACAATAAAGGGTTACACTAGTAGTATAGGGACCTAACATGCCCCTCTCCTTCGAAAAGTGTTGTCCTCAACACTTGAGTAGTTATCGATGCTTTTGTATAAAATTATCATCCTTCCATTTGGAACCTTTAGTAGGTAAGTTCTTCCACTTGATGAGATACTTTGAAATTGATCGATTTCGTAGCTGTCGATTTCTCAGTTGTGTGACTACTTCAGGTTCCAATATGATTTTTCCTTCCTTGCCAAGTTTTCGCAATATTGTTTGAACTGGGTTCTTCTGAAACTTTTGAATAAATTCCCACCCTGCTTCGTCATTCTTCCATTCATCCCTTGCTTCGTTTATTGAATTTGGTTGGATAATTATACCAACCTCTAGAATTTCTATAACCATACGTTCAATTTCACTCTTTTGGGCATATAGATATCTATAAGGCCTGATGTTTGGAGGAAAATTTCCTGGAATCAAATGAATAGCATGATCATGATCACGAATAGGTGGGAGGCCTTTGAGAGTCTCAAATACCTTGGAATGATTGTCCAAGAATTTTTGGAGATCTGGAGAAGTAGGTGATTTCGATGTGGGAACCTCTAGCGAACATAATTGTGCAATTATGGCTCATTGTTCTTTCTTTAGAAGCTTTATCATTCTGTTAGAGCTGATTATGCTTCCTGATTTCCCTGTGATACCCCTTAATTCAACTTCCTTTCCTTCTGAAGAAAATTTCATGAACAATTCCTGAAAATTAAAAGATATTGTACCCAAGGATTGTAGCCATTGGACTCCTAGTACAACATCAACACCACCCATTGGAATGGAAATAATTGGGCTATTCAATACATATTATCCCATGGATAGCTTGATATTATGGAACTTTCTAGAGAAATTTATGTTTGCTCCACTTGCAACCATCACTTGACACTCTGGTGCTGGATATAGGAAGCAGTTCAATTCCTTGGCTATATTACAATGAACAAAATTATGGGTACTACCCGAATCAATCAACACCATTACCTTTTTCTTCTTGATATGTCCTTTTATCTTGATAGTTTGAGGAGTGGTAATTTCGACCAATGCATTACATGATATGGTCAGATTCATTTCTTCTTTCTCTAGGGTTTGTTCCTAGTGTATATCCTCTTCTTTTGACGTTTCTTATTCCTTTTCTTCCTCCTCTTCACAATCTATGTAAAATAATTTATTCTCAACACACTTATGAAATTTAGTGTATTTTCTATAACAACTGTAACAAATCCCTTTTTCTCTTTTTTCTTCCAATTGTTGTGGTGTCAACCTTGTAGGTTGTGGAAGCCTAGGGGAAACAACACTTTCATCTTTATAGTTGTGAGTGGTAGACTTTCTTGTTGCCATAATTTTTCTTTCCAAAGGCGAACCTCATGTTGGATGTTATCCTTTAAAGTCCCTATGAACACGTCAATGCTATGTTCCTCTGGAATATCTTTTGCCCTTATATTCAATTTTTGGAAGTCCTCAATGTGGTCCATCATTGAACCCTTTTGTTTGAGATTTATCAATTGGCTAAAAAAAGTGTTGCTTTTTGTATCCTCATAATGTCCTATTATTTGTTCTATAAAAATTGCCCAAGTGACAATTTGTTTACGAGAGAAAAGCCATCGATACCATACAAACTTTTTTGGTTCCAAATATAAAGTTTCAATATGTACCTTTTGTGTGTTTTTCACATTATGGAGATCGAAATATTGCTTCATCTATAGTATCCATGTTACAAGATCCTTGCCATCAAAGTTCCTCATATCAATATTTGGAACATGGTGGGTCTTCAATCCACCGTTAGAGTCTATGAAATCATGATTAACACTTATTTTGTTCTCATCATGAGGTTTCTCTATAACCTTTTCACCATAAGGAAGCCTTTTTGGTAGAAACTTTGTCAAATCTTCAATGTTCTCATTTTTCAAATCACGATTAACATTTATTTTTTTCTCATTCTGAGTTTTCTCTACTACCTTTTCGTCGTTAGGAAGCCTTTCTTGTAGCAACTTTGTCAAACCTTCCTTCCAACCTTCCATATCCTTCTTCTAATCTTCAATGTTGTCTTTCATTCCATCCATCTTAGCTTCCACTCCTTGCTTTAAACCATCCATCTTATCTTCTGTTACTTTTTGTGAGAGTGAAATTTGTTGCACTTGGTCTCGTAATTTTGATATATCATGTTGCGTTTCTTCCTTTTCTTCATGAGTCATGTTAGAGATTTTAGGTTGCTTACTAGGTGTTTCCATTTTCTTTCTTCGGCGCATCAATTAATGATAATTATGCTTCACTATGCTCTTTGAATTCCTTCAAACTATTTTTTCAAACCAAACTTATGCAAAATATAAAAAAAAACTACACACCTTTTTACACATTGTAGGAGATCGATAGAGAATCTGATGTATCTCTGAAATTTCAGATCTCTAGGGTCTGATATTGAGAACTGTGGTAGCCCTCTGAGTCCTCTTTCCAACGCCACCAATCTGATCAAAATTGGATTCTCCAAGAAAGTGTTATTCCCAATCTCCCAAGATGACTCGATTGTAAAATTTTTCAGTAGAGAAAACTTGTACGCAGTGCTACCTGTCATTATTTCAACCTTCGGACCTCAAAATGATGCACAAAAAACTACATTCTGTCCTCTTTCTGTGACATTTTATGAAATTTCAATCTGATGATCAAAGATAAATCTATAGTGATTTTCCCACGGTCACCTGTTTGGGATGTATTTTGGGAGCATGCAAAAACCTAACTTCCTTAGGTCATATCTTCGAAAATATAGCGAGACAAGATTTGAAATTCGGACCCGAGGATAATCAAGATTTCAGATTAAATGGGTCGTGTTTCTAGCTTTTGAAATGTCATAGAAACAAAGTTATAGCGAAAATGCCAGGATGCTTGTTTGGAGCAGCGAAACCCTAGAATCCAAGCTATGATACCAAATGTTATGAAACTAGCTCACAAAAAGATAGAAAATATAGATCAATGACTTCAAAATCAACCTCTTCGAGGGAGAAACCTCCTTTAAATTACACAAATGAGCAATTCTTGGATGATACAAACGACAAGACCTACTTTCTATATATAGGAGTCTAAGGGGTCATAATATAATCATAGTCGACATATCAATAATAATGTAAGGGCACAACAATAACAATAGTGGGCTTCTATGGGGAACAATCATAAAAATATGTGGACTACATGGGCACATCAATATAATAAGGGGGTTTCACTAATAATAATAAGGGGTTACACTAGTAGTATAGGGACCTAACATTTTAGTATACAGTTATGCCCTTTGGACTTAAGAATTCCCTTGTAATCTTTTCTAGGGTGGTAGTTGCAAATATCAAGGAATTTATTCATACGTTTTTGGAGGTTTACTTTGATGATTGGACAGTGTTTGGGTTAGTAAAGAAGCATGTTTCCAGTCTTTGCCTCATACTGGATACCTTTCAGAAGTATTAGATATCCCTCAATCTTAAGAAGTGCATATTTTGTGTGCCATATGGGATACTTTTGGGCCATGTTGTTTGTAAGCAGGGGTTGATGGTAGATCCTACCAAAATCGCAGTTATTATCAATTTGGAGCCTCCAAGGAATGTCAAATAGTTGCCTCCAAGGAATGTCAAATAGTTGCGCGACATTAGGCCATATAAGATATTATAGGAAGTTCATAAAGCATATGCACATATCACTGTTCCCATGGAGAGATCGCTGAAGAAGGATGCGAAGTTTTGCTAGGATGATGATCGCCAAAAGAGTTTGGATGTATTAAAGGAAAAAATGGTCACAACACCTATTCTAGTGTTCCTCGATTGGAAGAAGGAATTCCATGTACATGTGGATACATCATGCATAACATTAGAAGTTGTGATAACCCAACCGGGCACATGTAATATTGACCACTCGAGAGCATTTGTGAGTAGGAAGTTGTCGAAGGCAGAAAAGAACTATTCAACTATGGAGCACGAAGAATTGGCAATGGTGTATGCGCCGTAGAAGTTTAGGCACTATTTGTTGGGTGTGCACTTCAAAATGTACACATACCATTCTGCTTTGAACTACCTTGTCAAAAAGCCTGTGTTGGCAGGGAAAATTTGTAGATGGTTGTTGCTCTTTCAAGAATATGCATTTGAAGTAGTTGTGAAGCCAGTGTGATTAAATGCTAGACTGGATCACCTCTAAAGAATTGAGAATGGCAACGAGCCTACAAATCTAGATGAAGGATTGTGTGACACATAGATCTTTTCTATGCGCGTTGCCAATGAACACTTTATAGACATAATCGAGTTATTTTCTACGGGTACAACTCCTGAAGGGTATATGACACAACAAAAGAAAGAATTGGTGGTCAGGACTGCAGATCTTTCTATTATTTCAGGGCACTTATATAAAATGGGATTGAATGAAATATTGTGTAGGTATGTCCCAGAGTATGGACAACAAAGTATCCTTGCAGAAGCACATGGAGGAGTTGCTGGAGGACATTATGCAGGAAGATAAATTACACAGAAGATCCTATGAGCTGGGCCATGGTGGCCAAGAATACTTAAGGATTCTATGGATTATTGTAGGGAATGTGATATCTGTTGGAGAACGGGGAGGCCATCGCAAAGCAATTAATTTCCTATGAACTCGCAATTTTTGTTACAAGAATTCGATATGTGGGCAATAGGCTTCATGGGACCAATTCAACCACTAGGAAAGAAGATAGGAACACGATACATCATTACAGTGAATGAATACTTGACTAGGTGGGCTGAGGCATAGCCTATGAAGGATTGTAGTGTGATTACAACTACAAAGTTCATTTTTGAATACATTTTGTCTTGGTTTGGCTGCCCTAAAATTTTGATGACCGATAGGGGCTCACACTTCTTGAATGAAATGATTTCTACATTGCTTGAAGAGTTCCAGATGTATCATCATAAAATTATGCCGTATCATCCTCAAGCAAATGAAATATGTTGGGTTGTGTTATATTCTTTCCACATAGTTAATAGGGGGTTTGAGGGGTACCCGTAACCCCACTTTATGGGGTTTTTGTTTTTGGACCCTATGTTAGGTTGGGCAGACCCACCTATGGTTTTGTGCATGAATTTCGCACAAGTTTTTTGGATGCGATGGTTTTCGGTCCATGGTTTTGGACGCGATGGTTTTTCGGTCCATGGTATTGGATGCTTCGACATGTATAAATATGTATTGTAACATTGAAAGTAACATAATGAAAAATCAAGCTGGTA
>APFE031482953.1:0-12936 GCA_000404065.3 Pinus taeda
TCGTCTCCTCTCCCTACTCACCCCCTCCCTCCTGTCGTTCCTCCCTCTCCTCCCCCTCTTGCTCCCCATCTTCCCCCTCCATCTCCTACCCCACCACCTTATTGCCTCCACATCTTCCCCCTCTTATCCCATTGACTCCCCCTCCTCCTCTCCATCCTCCTACTCCACCCGCTCTACTCCTCCTTAACTTGCCCTTCCTCCCGCTCCTCGTCCTCCCCACACCACTCCAGCCTCCCTTGCCTCCTCCTCCTCCATCTACCCTCTCCCGCATCCTCCTCCTCACATTCCCCCCCTCCCAGCCTCCTCCTCCTCCTCCTCACCACACAGCCACTCCTCCCCTGCATCCCCCATCCTCCTCCTCCCCTCCCCCCGTCTGCCTCCTCCGACCTCCCCCACCTCCACTTGTGCCTTCCCCACCTTCACCTTCTTATCTCTACCCACCTCCTCCACTCGTCCTAACACTCCCTCGCTTGCTCCTCCTCCTCACCGTGCCTCCCTCCTCCTCCCCTCCCCTCGCCTCCCTACCTCCTCCCCCCTTCCAAACCTTGACCTTCTCCTCTCTCCCCCCGTCCTCCCCTCCTCCTACCCTTCCCTCCCTTACTCCTCCTCCCTCTCTCCCTTTTCCCCATCTGCCTCTCCTCCTCCTCCACTTCTTCAACCTCCTCAACTTCTCAAAGGTAATTGCATAACCTATGGTTTGAAGTGGTTTCAGAGGTAATTGCAAATAGCTTTCTCTGTTCTCATTATCTTCAATACTTACTAAATATTTAATTGAGTAGATTAAAAATTCACATTTATCAACTATCCAATTAAATAGTTTATAATTTTATATTTATTAAATACCTAATTAAATAGTTTATAATTTTTTTTATTTTTTTAGAAATCTAATTCAATAGTATATAAATTTATACTTATTAAAAAAAGATTAATACAAAACATCGTATTAAATAAAAATAATATATATTAACAATTTTGGTTTTCTAATATTCTATTGAAGTTTACAACTATTGACGGCCATGTGCTTGTATGTCAACAAGCTTCTAGCGCAAAATTGACAAGTCACCTACAAGCACAAATGTTCATTCCAAGGCCTGCGACCACTATAACCCTTATCACTCTATAATATTCTATTAAAAGATATTTTTTAGTTTTATTTTATAGAAATGTAGAAAATTATTTAAAGAAACTTACTTTTAAATTATATATAAAATAAATACCATATGCGAAAGGCTCATGAGCTAATTGTCCAGTTTGGTAATGAAATGAGATGGCTAATAACCAAGTAGCCTTCCTGAGGGCGATATCTACGGTGGATCCTAAAGGTGGAAGTATAAATTCATATATTTGTAATTAAATATATCATCTTTCTAATTGATATTTGGTTAGTGCGATATAGATCCTTACTAACCCAAAGTAATGGCAACAATTATTAAAATTAATCTGCCATCCAATAAAACCCAAACCTCACATAAATTATAGCGACCGGCAACAAAATTCTCATAAACTAATTTTATTGATTTTATAGTTACTTCTTTAGTGTCGTATAATTCCATTCTTAATCATCTTTAATGTAACATTAAAAATCTATATATTGTATATATATTTTAAAACCATAGGGAAAACTCGTACGAATGCTCTTCATTTAAAAGTAATAAAAAAATAGATTTTAAACACATGAAAGCCCGGTTTTCAAAAATATTATTTAAAAGCAGAAAAGCACATGACAACTCAGCTCAGTTTAAAAGACTGGTTTAAGAAATGGTGATTAAAAGATTGGTTTAACAACTTGAACACAAAGGTAAAAAGAAAAAAAAGAAGCTTAAAACGAAATCTTGGCTGCCTTTTCAGGAATGCTTGAGTGATTATATAGTAGCGACTGGCAGTTGATGAATGAAGAGTAGAGTGATATTAATTGGCCATGGAGACGAGGTTGTGCTCAAGAGGAGGAATTTTTACACAGTCCGAGAACCAGAGGGAAGGAAAGGCCGCAGGCGATTGGGGTAATTTTCTGTTCCCTTGGTTTAATCGGTTTGTCCCTTGGTTTAATCGGTTTGTCCCTTTAATTCATTCCACATGGAATTTTGAATAACCTGACGAATTTTGTTTTTCTTTGAATGATTGAAAGGTTAAGCATGGACTAGACTCCGTTAGGTATTTCTCTCTCTCTCAGACACTGTGATGTGATGTAAAGTTGTCTGTCTTATGGAGCGCTTCAGAAATATGTTGTATGTTTGCAATGCGCGGTGTTGTTGTATGCTTGTAATTTGTTGTGTGTGTAAATGCTTGTGTTATGTCTGAGGAGAAAGTTGTGGCTGAGGAGAGACACTGTGATGTGATGTAAAGTTGTCTACCTTATGGAGTGCTCCAGAAATGTGTTGTATGTTTGCAATGTGCGGTGTTGTTGTATGCTTGTAATTTGTTGTGTGTGTAAATGCTTGTGTTATGTTTGAGGAGAAAGTTGTGGCTGAGGAGAATATGCAGAGGCGGTTGAAGATGAACAAATAATATATAATTTTGGAGTAACATGGTAATTATGTTAACATTTTTTTTAATTATTTTTAAATTCATTCTTTTGCTTCTTATTTTTAAATTCATTCTTCTGTTTTTGATTTGATGATTTGGAATTATTTTATATACAGAAGCTAGAGCATCTATTCCAGTGCTTGCTTTTGGAGCTGAGAATGAGGAGTTTCCAGAGTTTCAACCGCCGCAAAAGAAAGATGCCTAACAAGCAAGGTTAGTATTCTTTTGTTGATTGCCCTGTTCTGTAGATGTTTAGTTATTTATTTTAGAAAGACGAAGTGGCGTGGCCTATTTATTTTCCTTGCTATTCTCGTAACCATATTGTTAGCGAAATGGTGTGGCTTATTTAAACAAAAGAAAAGAAATCTAGCCTATCTATACCTGCCAACCGAATTGAATCTTGTTGTTTCCTTAGCCTTTTTGCTTTACACATATCCTGTGTTGTCTCTAGATTGCTGGAGCCGGAAGGGCTTTAAATTCGCAAGAGTTTATTGTTTTTACTTGGCAATGATTTTTGCGCGGGGAAGCTCCATATTCCAATAGAGAAGAACCCAGAAATTCCTACAACTTTATTTTTTTTAATATTAGTTAAAGGCTTTTTTATTTTAAGTTATTCCCAGCACAAAAATCAAAATCAAATCTGGGAAAAATATGTAGAAGTCTTTATTAGGAAAAATACAGAGCATAATGAAATTATGATAGATCATATGTAAGAGTGGGAAATAGGATTGTGATGATGATGAGAAGATAAAACAGTCATACCACTTGACATTGATTTTTGTTTTAACGAGTTAGGTGGCAAAGATTATTTCTTTCTCTTTGTTACTAATGATTAAGTAGTTTTATCAATTATATCACAACCTGTTTATTTTTTTTTTTAATCGAAGTTTTCAATGTAGCATTTATTTTCACTAAGAGATAAATATTTACCAAGAATCTGTATTGTCCATTCAGAATTTCGAAAATAAACATGTATTTTGTCATCATATATTTTATTATATTTGGTTATTCAATATTTTATTTTATATTTTAATTTAAAAAATATATAACATTTAATTGTTGAGTATTAAAATTATATATACACGATGAACTTCAATTAATAAAAACATGTTATTGTTGTATTCAAGTTAAAAGTAAGTTACCAAATGTATTTTTCTTATTTATTTTCCATATGTAATTGTTAGATTTAATTGTTATTATATTAAATTTATAAATTATATTATATTTGAATCACTTTACATAATAATATTATATTCATGTTTTTTTTTTCATCATTTCTCATGCCTTATGAGTTTATGATTATATATATATATATATAGAGAGAGAGAGAGAGATATCATGCATTTTTTTAATGAATTGTGCATTTAATTATGTTACAAGTTGTTAGGAAGGGTTTGTATACTAACAATATCATTTCAATGTTGTATGTTGCAGAAAATTGATCAATAACAAAGTTGCGGGTGGATGGAAGACCTTATCTATTTTTGTCTATTGTAGTGATTTAATTAGGGAAAAATATTTTTTTCTTTAGATGTCTTCATCAAAGAATGTACATGAACACAAAATACCATTAATAAAAGGAGTAGGATATTTTTTTGTTGGAGGGGAGTTCAACCCCTCCAAAAGGCTCTTAGGAAGGTTGAATGGAACCCTCCTTTGAGTTGTGTTCCTTGTCCTCATGGTTTTCATGATCTTTAGTTTATAGTAACTCCAATATGCACAAACACAAATATGTCATTTTATTATCATAATAATTTATAAGCATGCTTTAAACATCTTCCCAACATACACACAAATGGAAAAATCAGTTTTATTCACTTAAATCATTTAACATTTTTTCAATGTTTTAAACATCTTCCCCACATACACACAAATAACAAAGCCACTCTTATTCACATACATTACTTAACATTTTTTCAATTTTTTAAACAACTTCCCCACATACACACAAATGACAAAAGCACTTTTATTCAATTAAATTATATAACATTTATAACCTACATTTATTTATATTTTATAATTTATATTTTTCTCTTTTGAGTTTGGATGATTGTCATGTTATAAAGTATTATGGAAAAAGTGATACTCAAGATTCAAATCCCTGGAAAAAAAAAAGGATAACATAATATTTATATAATAGCATCAATATGTAATAACACATATCAATTAATTATTTAATACCAAAATCAATATAATACAATAAATTTTATTAATTTTATTTAAAATTTTCATTAATTTTAATAATTTATAATTTTATTTTTCATAATACTATAGTTTAATAATGTGGAAAAAATGTTAATTCTAAAAAATTGTTAATCATAATCGTTGTTTTAAAAATAATAAAGAAAATAAATACTTGCCAATTTTCATAACATACTAATTAACTTATAAAATAAATTTAATTGTCAACATCATAATATCTATATTCAAGTTTCATCATATGCATAAAATAATGTTAATTCTAAAATTCATAGTAAGTGTGATGTGTGTGAACATGTCACTTTGTGAGTCAATATGTGTAATGTTTGTGGCTATGCTTATGTTTGTGTGCACCATTTGTTAATTGTGTGCATGTATTCATGTGAGTGATTATGCCTCATTGGCAATGGATTGTGTGGGTGCTTGTCTGCGATTAGTCAGATGCCAAAGAGATTTTACATCTCCAAACCAAGAAGAATTTTCTATATAGTGTTTTTAAATTTATTTAAAACATAACATTAACTTCAAAACATTAAAATAATATTTAAATAGTACTTTCATTATTTTGAAAACATAAAATATATAAATATTGTAACATAACAATAAAATAAATTGACATATTCATCATTATTTGAAATTATAATATATATATATATAATATAATATATAATATATATATATATATATATAAACCTAATTATTAAATATTATTCTAAATTCAAAATAAAATAGTTATATATCTATATTAATAGACCATTATATTAATTTTAAATATAAATTAACATAATTTCAACACTATTTAAGCTTAATTATTAAATATTATTTTAAATTTCAAATAAAACAGTGAAATATCTATATTATATTAATTCACAATTATATTCACTATAAAAATAAACTAACATAATTTCCATAATGATATTATCATTTTTAATTATAAAATATTGAAAACTAATATAAATATCATTGTTATTATATTTATCATCCACAATTAATTATAAAATCATAATAAAATAAAATAAATTCAATATTTATATTATGTGTTTTATTAAAATTTAAAATATATAAAATTTAATTTAAAATATTGAAAATTAAACTTATTAAAATATTATTTTAATTAAAATTAAGAATATATTTGTGAGACAAATTCATATTTTTAGACTAATATGGATAGAGGACTTCTGTACATAAATATACTTGCAAAATAATATATATAAATATATATATTATTAATATATAATTTATATATTGATTAATATAATATATAATTTAATATATATGCGAAAAAAATATTAATTCTTAAGTATTGCTAATAGTAATATGTTTTCAACAGATGAAAGATTTTTTTATTATTAATTTTAATAACATATTAATTAACTTAGAAAATAAATGTAATTGTAAAGCACCATAATATCTATACTTAATCTCAATCACATGCGTAAAATAATGTTAATTCTAAAATTCGTAGTAAGTGTGATGTGTGTGAACATGTCAGTTTGTGAGTCAATATGTGTAATGTTTGTGGGTATGTGTATGTTTGTGTGCACCATTTTTTTGTGGTGTGCATGTATGCATGTGTGTGAATGTTAATTCTAAAATTCGTAGTAAGTGTGATGTGTGTGAACATGTCAGTTTGTGAGTCAATATGTGTAATGTTTGTGGGTATGTGTATGTTTGTGTGCACCATTTGTTTGTGGTGTGCATGTATGCATGTGTGTGAATGTGCCTCATTGACAATGGATTGTGTGGGTGGGGTGAGTGGTTAGTTCCATGGCAATGATGGGCCATTTCTGGGGTCATATAAGCTCTCACCTTCATGTGATTAGCCTCGTAGTAGAGCTTTTACATCTCCAAAACCAAGAAGAACTTTCTATACAATAATTTTTTATTATTTAAAACATAGGATTAACTTCAAAATATTGAAATGGGTTTTCTAGTATTATTTAAATATTATTTTTATTATATTATTATGCAAACCATGACACTCAAGGTTCAAATCCCTTATAAAGTAAAAAGAAATAACATGATATTTATATAATATCGTTGATTTGTAATAACACATATCAAGTAATTATTTAATAGAGGTGAAGGTATTAGAGGAAGTGGAGGTGGAGGTGGTGGAGGTAGAGATAGAGGACGTGGAGGTGGGAGTGTAGGAGGAGGAGGTGGAGGTGGTGGAAGAGGAGGAGGAGGTGGAGGAGGTGGCAGAGAAGGAGGAGGTGGTGGATGTGGATGACGAGGTTGAGGAGGATTAGGAGGAGAAGGTGGAGGAGGTGGAGGTGAAGGTGAAGGTGGTTGAGGTGGAGGTAGAGGAGGATGAGGGGGTAGTGGAGGTGATGGAGGTGGAGGAGGAGGAGGAGGCGACACAAGGGGAAGATGTAGATGTTGAGGAGGAGGTTGAGGAGGAGGATGAGGAGAAGGTGGAGGAGGTGGTTAAGGTGGATCTGGAGGTGGAGGTGGAGATATGCAAGTTAGTTTAAGGTTCATGTCTTCAATTCAAACATTAAATTTTCACTCTCTTCTCCAATGTTGAAAATGAAGGCTAGACTCTCAGGAATCCAAAACATATGTCTTCACGTACATAATATCCTCCTATTAACTCATAAGTAATTCATTTAGATATGATATCTTGTGCAAGAATTCGAACCATTTTTCCCTTACTCACTTTAACACTTCTAGTTCTTATTTTATTACTTAATGATTTTATGTTAATAGATTTGTTTATCATATAGGAATTTAACTTTCATTACATATTTTGTCATTTATCCAATGGCATTTCACATTTTGTGTAATTTCAAAAAATTGTGTAGTGATTAACACTATAATTACTATAATAGTTTCACACCAAGGAGTTGAAAAACTTACAGATGGTGACGAACCACCAAATCCTAAAGATGTTGGCTTATTTCAAGCGAAGCAATAATTGTTTTTCTATACTTTGTGACAAAGGGTGTAGTTTGTCTCCTACTAAATATTCTATTACGATCATTGAGTTTTATTATTTTCCTATGTGTTCTTCTAATCTTAAGCTTTGTGGGATGCAAACGAATTAGGATAAATGTCTTATATGATGCCTTTTCATCCTCTTTAATTATTCCTAAATGATGTCAGGCCTTGGATAGAATATAGTACTACCCAAAATTGTACTTAAAGTTATAAATCCCTGAAAATGAGTGCAACTCTAGGGGGTACTCAAAAACATTTCCCAATGTCTTTAGGCATAGATTCTTTAATCCATTTTATAAATTAAGGGAAAGTAACTTTAACATGGAAATATTTATATAACCAACACCATGGATTCATAGGGACCAGAGGGTCTTAGTTCTCATATACCCCTATCATTGTCAAAGCCAAAATTTCTCTTAACTTGATTTTGGCCCTTTTCTATTCCTTCTATTCCAATCCCTTGGGTTTTAAAAACTTGAAATAGATGTTTGAAGTTTTCCATAACTTCACAACATTACAATTGCATATGTGGTTGAGTTGATTATATATATTGCACTAGGTTTTCTTTTAGATCTAGAATTATATTATGTTAATGAACCAAGCACATCACTTTATCTCGAGGCTACTATATTTAGTTCTATATTTATCATCATTTCTTGAACCTCCCTCAAAGTTTGTAAACCTTTCTCAGTTAAGAAAAACTAGAACTCTTCATTGAATGCGTCTATTTAATAAATAAGGATGGTAGCGACTAAGAGTTCAGTGTTTTTAACCAAATTTTGAAGTTTGTGATCAAATATCTTGATGAAATCTTTTATGGTTTCGTGGAATTATAAATGTAAAGACAATATGCTAATTTCCCTACAATAAAAATTTCATATAATTTTTGTGTTTCAATGATTTTTATGCATAATGGTGTATGCTTGGTATCAAAATTTTTTAATCATTTTTTTGGTATGTTTAATTTCATACCTCATGTACTTAGTAAATGTGTATTCATCTAGTAATGAACAACTTTCACAATAAAATCAAAATGTAAATTAACATACCTAGTCATGTTTGCTTGAGTTTAAAGTTCTCATCAACACATTTACTTCCATACGTTGACTCTCCCCATGTCATCTCCAAGAGTGAAATCATAACTTTGAACATGAATCTAGGAATGATTCTATGGAATATACTTCCCTTATAATGGAGTGGATTTCCATATTTTCCAACATCTTTCTAACCTACAAAATTTAAATGTAAACTCAACATTCCTTCATGCTTGCACTAAGGTATCTTCATCCCTTAATATTCATGGACTCTATAGTGGTAGTGACTCGCTACAGTGAGAAAATAAATCAAGTTGTTGAGAATATTATGAATAAACCATCTAATGATCCAAATAAGAACTAAATAACATCATGACTCAATGATACATACCTACTTAATGTTGTAAATTTCCAACTCTGGTGTAATCGTCAAAGATAATAAACATAAAGGGAGCCCAATATTGATGGGATAATATTATTCACCTTTGAAATACAAAGATTATGTCTCTTCTCCATACTCCAACGTCAATCTCTCATGTCTCTATTCACTACTGGCCCCCAAATTTTTCACTAGTTGGGTTGCTAAATTTACCGTCATATACATACCATAAGATTGCATGTCCTTATGCCATCATCAATCATTTCTCCAACACTCTCATCACATACTTATACATAGCTCACTATCATGACATTTAAGAATCTCCTCCACATTGTGAACTGTTGTGACTCTTGTACATAGGACCATCAACACACCCAACTAAAATATAGTCAGATCCTACTTATAAGGTCCTCCAAGTCAATTTTATCTATCAACTTTACTAGCTTATCCATAACCAAGTCCATGAAGAGATTGAGAAACTTGTAAATCATCAAATCAATTATTGAATCCTCTCATGGTGTCTCAATGCTTCCAACATCACCTCAAGGTGCTCTACTGAGTTTTATTTATATCCACTAGTCCTAACCTCGGTTAAGTTGCTCCACTCGCGATTTCCATAGATATGAAAAAAATTCCATGTCCAAGCCTTCATGACTACACCAAACAGCTAACCAAGTGTCCCACATTAATTTCTCATCACACATGCAACCAATCCTTCCAAACTCCGCAATTTAATCCTGCTGATGATGTCTCAATTTTGATCCCCAACTACCAAGTCTACTCTAAAGGGACCCATGATCCATATAAATTAAGGACTCACTTGATCCATCTAATTAATTTGATCAAAGATCATCAACAAGTAAGATATCCTTTAATACCACACTCAACCATGTGAAGGCAGTCCTGATCACAACCATAAATTCATCAAATTTTCATCTCAAGTACCTCAACCCATGGAATCATCATCCCATCATGCTATCACATTGGTTAGCTCCCATATACATCACTATGTATCAACTCCCATGAGCCACTTACTCCACTGGGTCATCATGTCCTCATCTTGGATCATAGTGTGATCCAGATGAAGAACATTCAACCAATTCTCATGATTATTTTATATCTTAGTTGTGGTGTTCTTTTGTCTCGGGCGCTATCATCCAAACGGTCTCAATCCTTAAATTATGATGGATACTTTGTGAATTTCTCCCATTGCTAGCTATAAATCACCCTCTCCAAATATTTCTCATCCCTTTTCCTTGTCTAAAAAATTGGCCCCATCCACCCTTAGAATGAATACATATTGGAAAACCTCCACATCAATCTATGCTATATAAACCCCCACAACCACCACCTCCTCTTCCTCCATGCTCTCCTCCTCCAACGCCTCCTCCACCTTGCCCTTGACCTCCATCTCCACCTCCTACACCACCTGCTCCTCCTCGTCCTACTCCTCTACCTCCACCACCTACCCCACCTCCTCTTCCTCGACCTCCACCTCCTCCAACACCTTCACCTTCATCTCCTCCTCCTCGTCCTTCTCCTCCACCACCACCTCCACCCCCTACACCTCCATCTCCACCACCTAAGCCTCTACCTTCAACTCCTCCTTTGCATCCTCCTCCACCACCTCCAACTCTACCTTCACCTTGCCTTGGTCCTCCTCCTCTACCACCACCTCCCCCACCTCCACAACTGCCTCCTCCACAACCACCTCCAACTCTAGCTCCACCTCCTCCTCGACTACCTCCTCCTCCTCCTCCTCCACCACCTACAACTCCACCTCCACCTTCGCCTCCTCCTCCTCCACCATCACCACCACCCCCTCCTCCTCCACCTCCATCTCCACCTCCTCCAACTCCACCACATCCACCTACTCCACCTCCACCTACTACACCTCCTTCTCCTCCTCTTCCTCTCCACCTCGCCCACCTCCTCTTCCTCGACCTGGACCTCCACCGCCTCCAACACCTTCACCTTTGACCCCTCCTACTCCATCACCTCCTCTTCCTCCTCCTCCTCTCCCTCCACTGCCACCTCCTCCGCATCCACATCCTCTTCCTCCTCCTCCTTTTAATCTGCAACCATGTACACCTCCTCCTCAATCAGCTTCTCCTCCTCCACCTCCACCCCTATCACCACCTCCACCTCCACCCCTTACAGCTCCACCTTCACCACCTCCACTTCCACCTCCACCTCCTTAGAAAACCTGAAAATAAAATAAAATTGGATATCATTTCATTCTCTTTATCAATATATACATGATAATATAACAAACAATATGTATATAAAATTACAATATGAATAATTAATTATAAAACACAATTTAATTAATAAAATTTTATAGAATTTATATAAATAATATCAAAGGATATTGAAGTAAATCACAAAAAAACTCAATGCTTATTCTTAACGTCCAGAATTATTTAAAATCAATAGGTTAATTATATAAAATTTCCACTTCCACCTCCACATTCTTAAAAAACTTGAAAATAAAATAAAATTGGATATCATTTCATTCTCTTTATAAATATATACATGATAATATAACAAATAATATGCATAAAAAATTACAATATAGATAATTAATTATAAAAACACAATTTAATTAATAAAATTTTATACAATTGATATAAATAATATCAAACCATGTTAAAATAAATGACAAAAAAAACTCAATTTTAAAATCAATAAATTAATTATCTAAAATTTTTAAAAAATAAAATAAAATAAAAACAATTTGCATAGACACAAATTCGGGAATTCCCCAATATGAATAACATACCAACACAAAACACAACGAAATTTTCTAAAACCTCCGCTCGTCATAAGCGTAACAAACACAAAACAAAACGAAATTTTCGAAAACCTCCACTCGTCATAAGCGTAAGTACGACGGAACTTAAGTAAACTACCACCGGCTGAAATCCTTTTAGCTAAAATATCTAAAAACTTCATAAAAGGAGTGGATAATAGTCACACTAAATTTACATGAAAGCGGAGGGAGGGCATCACTAGAGCCGTGACTAATCCTTTGAGGGCTTTGGTTTACATTTAAATTGATTAACTTCACAGAAACGAGTGGAAAATTTCAAACAGATGGAGCCCTGACTAATCCTTTGAAGGCTTTGGTTTACGTTCAGATTGGTTAACTTCACAGAAACGAGTGAAAAATTTCAAACAAATGGTGATCTAGAGAAGTTTGCGATTATGATTAGCTGGATAATTCCAGCGATATCATATGTAACAAAGGTGTTGTAAAATTACTCTGCCTTTTGACGTACAAAAACTTCGAAAGTAACAGATGCAAAAAGTTAATAAACGTGTAGCCGTAACCTCATCCTCAACAACAGAGGAGGCTTGAACCAAGGACCTGATACTTTTAATGCAGCCAATTATGTTCCTACAAGTGATTTTTGTTGCAACAAACAGAAAATTGAAACGCTACACAGAAATGAAATCTAAATCAAAATATCATAAAATAATTATCAAAGTCAAGGAGGACAGGAGCATGGTTTGAAGAGATTAAACTGATTAAAGAAAATGAAATAGAAAGAACAAAATTACATTAACAACCAATTATCTAAAATTTAAATAAACACAGGAAATAAACAGAGTACCTGAAACGAATTTGGAGAAGGGGAAGAGAATAGGCCAACAAGTACTTTCGTAACAGCAGCAACAAGAGCGCATTAAAAGATAACAATTCTCCCCTTGGCGGTCCCTGTGCATCAAATCATAAGAAAGGACAAACACAAGGCCGAAATGAATGAATTTACTTCGAGAATACAAAGAATAACCTAATCAAGAAATAGCATTGATCTAAATCATGTGGATACACGAGAGGATCTTCTGGAATAG
>APFE031482961.1:0-47390 GCA_000404065.3 Pinus taeda
TGGCACGCCTCAACCCCTTTACAACTTGTGCATAGTGATTTATGTGGTCCACTTCTAGTTGTTTCATTCTCTGTCTACAAGTATTTCTCAACTTTCATTGATGATTTCTCCAGACGCACTTGGGTATACTTCTTAAAACTCAAGAGTGAAGTATTTAACATGTTCTTGGCCTTTAAGGCCTTTGTTGAAAAACAATCGGGACATCAAATTCTTAAGCTAAGATCTGATAATGGCGGAGAATATGTTAACAACAAATTCATCAACTTTTGCACTGAGAATGGAATTTAAATGCAACATACTGTTCCATATACTCCACAACAAAATGGTGTAGCTGAAAGGAAGAATTGCACCTTAAAGGAAATGGCTAATTGTATGCTTCAATCTAAAGGATTTAGTCTTAATTTTTGGGCAGAGGAAATTAACTGTGCAAATTACATAGTAAATCGCACTCCTACTAAGGTTTTAAAAAATATCACTCCAAAAGCAGCATGGAGCTCAATTAAACCAGATGTAAGTCACTTTCGCGTTTTTGGAAGTCAAGCATGGGCCCATATTCTAGATGAGAAACATAAAGCTTTAGAACTTAAGAGTGAAAAATGTATTTTTGTTGGATATTCTAAAGACGTCAAAGGATATAGACTTATTCCACTTAGGTCCAAAAACGTTATCATTAGAAAAGATATAAAGTTTGCTGAAAATATATCGGCCTACGAGCCTAGTTCGGCGGATGTGCCACCTATCTCTACCCCTTCTACTTCTGAAAATATTTCTTCTTCAGATGATGACAGCGAGGATGAAAATCCTCCCCCACCTTCTCAGGATCCTCCTTCAGCTCCTCGGCTTCCAAAATGGGTCCGTGCTACTCGGGATGCAGCAGGTGCTCTTGCCGGTGATCCTACAAATCAACGACATACACGTTCTCAGTTCCATAGAGCCTCTTCTTTACTGGCTCAAGCTTCAGCGAATTATGATCCTGACACCTTTGCAGAAGCTTCAGGCCATCCAGATTGGGACACAACTATGAATGAAGAATATTGTTCATTATTGGCAAATGATACATGGGATCTTGTTCCTCTTCCAAAGGGACGAAAACTTGTTAGATGCAAATGGGTTTACAAAACCAAGTATTGACCAGATGGAAAAGTTGATAAACATAAAGCTCGTCTTGTTGCTAAGGGTTTTTCACAAGTTGAAGGCATTGACCATATTGAAACTTTCTTCCCTGTTGCCAAAATGAACTCTATCCGCCTTGTTCTTTCCCTTGCTGCCTCTTTCAAATGGGAAGTCCATCAAATGGATGTTAAATCTGCCTTCTTGCATGGGGACTTGCACGAAGAAATCTATATGGAACAACCTACTGGCTTTATACAAACAGACTCCAGTCTTGTATGCTGGCTTAAGAAATCCCTTTATGATCTCAAGCAAGCCCCTAGGGCTTGGTATGCCAAAATGGATAGCTTTCTTTTAGAAACTGGCTTTTCTAGGTGTCATCTTGACAATACTGTCTACACCAAGAAAGTGGGCAAGTCTCTTATCATACGTGTTCTTTATGTTGATGATCTTATCCTTACTAGCAGTGATCCCAACCTTATAAACCATGTGAAGTCCAGCCTTAAAAAGAAGTTTGAAATGACAGACTTAGGACACTTGCATTATTTTCTTGGATTTCAAGTCTTGCAATCCAAGGAAGGTATTTCCCTTTCCCAGTCCAAGTATGCCTGTGATCTTCTACGCCATTTTCACATGGAAGACTGTAAGCTAGCCTCTTTTCCCTTTCAGTATGGAGCCAAACTTTCAGTCTCTTGTACTTCCCCTGAAGTTGATGCTACCTTATACCGTCAACTTGTAGGAAAACTTTTGTATCTGACGCATACTGGTCCTGACCTTTCCTTTGCTGTTGGCCTTATTGCTCGGTTTATGCAAAACCCACATGAAAGTCATTGGAAAGCGGCAAAAAGAATACTTTGTTATGTTTGAGGTACAGTTCAGTTTGGGATTCATTACAGTGCAGAAGCATCTCCCCTATTGGTTGGTTTCATTGATTTCGATTGGGCTAGTGACCCTAATGATCGGAAGTCTACTGCAGGTTATGTGTTCACTCTTGGTTCAGGACCTATTACATGGGCTTGCAAGAAACAAAGTGCCATTTCTCTTTCTTTAGCAGAAGCAGAGTATCGTGGTGTCGTAGAAGCTAGTAAGGAAGCCCTGTGGCTCGTTTAGATTCCTATCAGAGTTTGGCTATTCAGCAAGCAAACATCCAACTTTACCACTTTGGTGTGATAATTCAAAGTGCCAGTTCAACTATGCAAAGATCCAGTCCAACACCAGCCGCAACAAAACACATTGAACTGCACATGCCACTTCATCAGAAAGCTCATTCATTGACCATGTTTCTTGAAGTGCAATATTGTTCAACAGATGATCAAGTTGTAGACATCTTTACAAAGGCTCTCACAGAGGCGAAGTTTACTAAACTTCGATTTATGGTTGGAGTTCAGGAAGTTGTCGCTTAGGGGGGATAGGCTCTAATGCCTCCTTCCTTCTCCTATTGTGTCATGTTTGTACATCCTTCAATCCTATCCCAAGTTGTTCTTAAGGGGGGATGTTAGGATATTCCGACACATAGGAAATAGTTAAGTATAACTTGGTCTAGTGTAGAGTTAGGTAAAGTGTGTTTCTTTACTATGTACTTCTGTAACTTGCAATCCGACGGTCACGATATGTAGTGATCCGACGGTTCATGAGAGAAGCTTATGTAAATTTTCATTATTTTATTAATAAATTGCCTAAAGTGGCGTGTTGGCTCAGGCCATAGATTGTTTCCCTCTGAGGGTTTTAACCACGTCAAGAATATTGGTGTATTGATCTGTGATCTATTTGTGAGCGGTGTCCTTTGGTGTTCTGTCTGAGGAACTTGCCCTGTAAATTCCTACAAAATAAAACCTATTCTAAAAATGAAAGTCTAATCCAAATACATCTAATCTAGTATGAGAACATGATATGATGATGATAGCTATGCAAAAATCAATATGCAATGCATCCTACTCTAATATGCATGGCTACATTATGCGAATGCTAAGTGTAATCATACAGCCAATGCAACCAACATATTATTAGATCAATATAAAGTCACTTTTCCTTATGAACCATCATGAGGCATGGGTCCCAAATATCATTTTTCCCATTGCAAGATTTGCTCGATGAATGGTAGGGGTGGGGGCCGAGAACATTTGAGGACCATGTAGAAAGGGTCATGGATGACGAGGGAAAAGAGGAATAACTCGTGCAACCTTTCTTGCAACGAGAATATGGAGAACTCAACAACCAAGCTCATAAACTTTTCATGAATAGTAAGCTCGGGCATATCCTCCTTATGGCATGAAGAGATAGATTGCTCATACACATCCACACTCACATCATCCTGATTATCAAGGAAGGAACAAGTTGGAGTACAATCATCATATCTTGGGAAGAGCCACAACCCACTTTCAAGGCATTGGGGTGGCTTCTCAAGTTCATGGCTCCCAAGAGCTTCACTAAGAGGGGCATCGAACTCCTCTTGGCTACTAAAGACATCATGATCATTGGATCGAGGATCATCATCTTGAAACATATAAAATAGGCTTTTCCAGTGAGCCATTTATTTCCATGCAAATTTTCAAAAGATTTAAAATATGGAGTCACCAGGGTGAACTTGAAATGCCTTGAGAGATGCTTGCTTCACCTTACAAGCATTGACTTTGAAGTTCAGTGAAGAACTAGGGCTTCATTTTTCTAATGGAGTTGCCAGATAAGGATCTATATTGTCGTTAAGGAAAAAGGTGAATATTTCATAAAGGTAGACTCACTTCTTCCCCAACAACAACGCCAAAAATGTTTCCACACAAACTAGTAGGCCTAGTTGATAAGCAAAGGCTAGAGGGCACAACAACACATGGGATAAAGGCCTGTTACCCACCATTTTGTGGGTGATATCCCTAGGAGAATTTTTTTCTCCGATATGGTCCTCATCTAGTAGCTAACAACCTCTTGCAGCCACCAACTAGCTCATTGTGCCTTTTCTCCGCCACCTGAGCCAGCCATGTGGTCCCTCGCCCATGTGCCATGATTGTATGTTTGAAGGTGGGCCTCCCAAACCTAAAGGTATGCCTTGTCATTTGGAAATTGAGTATTGTAGTTTGCTTGTCATGGACACTTCTAGGTATGGATTAATGGGGGGATTCGATGGAAAGAATGTGTTAGATATGTGCCCTTGTCCCCTAGGCCCCTTTTGGATATTAACCTTGCTTTATAGTCCTGTGGGATCTCTTTTACTAACCATTTGGGTTTTAGGGATGGTATTTCACAGGAAAACCCAATTTTAGTTGTGTGGTCTCACTCCCTTATCCGCTTATATTACCCCCTTTCCACTCATTATTACCCTATTCATCATCTCTCTCACCTGCATCCACATTCCTCTAGTGGGTCCACATAGGGTTATCTTGCCCCTTTCCCTTGCCCACACCTTGGGTCATGGCCTGGAATGAAGTCTGGAGGTTGATGCAGCCAGTGTGGAAAAAGTCAACAAAAAATAGGGATTAAATCGCCAAAATCCGATTTTTTGCCGACTTTTCTATTGAGGAAAAAATTGGGATTAATTCGTAAAAGTCCCGACCTAATCAAGAGTCGACCCAAAAAGTCGCCGAGACTTCCCAGCCCGCGGATAAGAGGCGGAAAAGGCAAAAGAAACCCATCGTTTTTCACTCTTTTTGCTGCCATTCGTCTCTATGGAGAGAGGAGGTGTTTGCCATTGCTTAAGAGGAGGAGATTTGTTAGTTTTGTGGTGGGGATTTGGAGATTTGTCCACTACTCAACGTGATAGATTCAAAGCACTGATTTGCTACTGCCATGTATGTATTTTAAATTCTCTCTTAGTCTTTGTTATGCAAATGGCTTCTTAAATCTTTTTATAATTCTACTAGTTTGTTTTTATCTTTTTTTTTGCTTAGAATTTTGAATCAAAACATTGTTTAGAATCTAGATTGAATCAAAACTTCAACTTTCAAGAATCAAATGACAAAAATTCAAACCCTTATTTAGTGAATCTGAGTGTGTTCAAGTGAGTGAGAAGAGGCATTTAAAATTTAAAATCAACAATTACATTTGTGTTTGCTTCTTATGTGATGGGCAATTTTTATTTTTTTTCAATTTTTTTTGTGCCCAGGTTCAAATTCAAGCTCAAAGTTTCAAACAAAATGCCAAGGCTTTTGGACCCTATGTGGGAATATGGTGAACATGATACTATACCCGAATCTGGGGGGTCAATAGAATGTATTTGACTTGAAGTTGTGTGGCAAGCATATGTCAGGGGGTGTCAACAGATTAAAATTCCATTTGGGGCAAATTCCGGGCAAAATGTAGACCTTTGCCTAGATCCATCTCTAGAAATCATTCATCATGCCATTAAATCGTTGATGGATAAAGAAGAGGGAAAAGACACTAGGGCAACACTAAAAATCCAACTTGTAGGGGCCTAAAGAGTGGGGGGAAGTGAGAGTGGTTCTTCAGCATCGCCTTCCACTCCCACATGTCCCAACCCCTCAGCTTTCTCAACTTTTTTTGTTCTTAGAACCACACCTGGTGCACAACTTGGCATCAAATCGACACTTAAAAAAAAGGAAAACGTAGAAGCTGACATGTTGGTCAGTAAGTGTCTTTTATGGAATGATGTTCCTTTCAATATTGTCAAGACAAACCCATTCTACCAACCTATGTTTGATGCTGTTGCTATCATTGGCCCGGGTTACAAAGTTTTGCACAGTTGAGAGGGCCCCTTCTTCAAGATGAAAAGACTGATTGCACTGCTAGATTGGAGGAGTTTAGGGCATCATGGGAACACATTGGATGCATAGTCATGTTAGATGGTTGGACTGACTAGAAGGGTAGGACCCTTCTTAACTTCTTGGTTAGTTGTCCCAAGGGGACAATGTTTATGAAATACGTTGATGCATCTGCACACATTAAAGATGCATGTTTATTATGTGAGTTGTTGGACATCTTCATTCAAGAAGTAGGCCCATGAAATGTTGTCCAAGTCATAATGGAAAACACTGTAAATTATGTTGTAGCTGGGAAGTTGCTTAAGGAGAGGTATCCTAACTTGTTTTGGACACCTTGTGCTGCTCATTGTATTGACTTGATGTCGGAGAATATAGGTAAGATTCCTCTTGTGAGGGATATTGTTGAATCATCCAGGAGCATAACAAAATTTATATATAATCATGCATTTGTGCTTAGCTTGACGAGAAGATTCACCAACAACAAAGAGTTCATGCGTTTTGCCATTACATGATTTGCCACTACTTTCATATCTCTTCAGTCTCTGTTGAATTCTATGTGGGATGTGAAGAGCATGTTTCTTTCACAGGATTGGTGTTCTTTATCTATTAGCCGCAAACCAGAGGGAGAGGGCATATGCAGATTAGTTTCATATGATCAGAGCTTTTGGGCAGAAGTAGAGGAGGTGTGTGCCATTTCAGAACTTTTGGTAAGGGTTCTTCGGTTGGTTGATGGAGAGAAGCTCGCAATGGGCTACTTGTATGAGGCCATGGATAGGGCCAAAGAAGCCATTTGTGCTTATTATGAAGATAAGGGAGATTAGGGGTTAGAGAAACAATAGGTCATATGGAGAGTGATTGATGAGTGATGGAACAATACCCTCTATCGCTCCATTCATGCTGCAGGTATCTACCTCAGCCCCACATTTTCTTACTCCTGTGGTTTCAGATTTGATGCCGAGGTGATGGATGGATTCTTCACTTGTGTTGAGAGGATGGTGGCATCACGTTAAGAACGTGAAGATATTTCTAAAGAAATGGAGATATATAGGATAGCAAGTGGCACATTTGGTTTTACCATGGATATTAAGAATAGGACGACCAAAATGCTAGGTAAGCTTCAATTTATTTCAAATTTAGAATTTCAATGTTTTAACTTTTTTTCTTTAATGTTTCTCATTTTTCTTTTAACTTGTAGATGCTTGGTGGACAAGCTATGGTGGTAGAGTACCCCATCTCCAAAAGCTTGCCATTCGAGTGCTCAGCCAAACATGCAGTTCCTCTGGGTGTGAGATCAACGGGAGTGTATTTGACAAAATACACAACAAAAAGCGCAACAGGTAAAAAAAAAATTCAAATGAAAATTTTGAATTCATTTTATTATTTTTATTACTTAAATTTTCTAAGTACTAATTTACAATATATGACCCTCATACATATTAGAGTCCCAATGCCTCAATGACATGCTCTATGTTTACTACAATCTTCGATTGTGGTTGAGACAACTTTAGAAAACTTGGAAGCCATCTCATTGGACAATATTGATACCACTGCTGCATGGAGGGTCGAGACTGAGAGGTCGACCATGGACTCGATCCCTGATTGGTTAGATGTGGATGCAGAGGCACTAGCAGAAGAGGAGGTAGCAGTTGCAGGGGAGGGAGAGCCAAAGGTAGAGGAGGAGGAGCAGCCTCAGGGTTAGGAGACAGAGTAGGAGGAGGATGATGAGGAGGAGGTGACACCATCTAGGATGGGCAACAGCAACAGAGAACATAGTCCACCTCTTTTATTGGCTTCTAAAGGACGACTGAGTCCTTTTGTATCCCCAGGGGCAGGGTCTTCTTCCTCTAGAGGAAAAGGCAAAGTCATTCCCTATTCCCGTAAAAGGGGCAGAGGATCTCAGTGACTGATTACTTTATGACATGTAGATGACTCATGATATACATTTATTATATTTTTTGTTGATATTTTGACTCTTGAGAGTTGAGACTGAGATAGGACTCAAGATTCAGGACTTGATTCACTATTTTGATATGTGATGTAGCACTAGACTTCATATACATATTATATATTAGTTTTATTTACATGTTTATGTGGAAATGCATTTATTTGATGTTGTGGACACTTTAGATGCTAAAAAAATAAAAAAAAATGAATAATTTTCTATTTTTTAATTTCGCTGACTTTTTAAAAAAACTTTCGACTTTAACGAGTTTTTCAATTTTTGGACCCTTGCTGATTTAATCCCAACTTTGACTTTTTCCACATTGGATGCAGCGAAAAAAAGGATAAAAACATATTTTGCCACATGCAACAGGAAAATGTACCACAAAATGCAAAATATAGCCGAGACAAATACATTTAGCACATGGGCAAAAGCCAATACATGAGCTCTCCCCCATCATCATGGCCATCACCCTGGTTCCTACAGGTTCTATGAGCCTTTTTCATCATATAGGAACCCATGATTGTTCCAACCCCTGGTGGGCGATGAACCGCCCCACTTTAAAGGGGGGAATTCACTGCTATATCTTATACATCATGTTCTAACCTAAGTTGCACGAAACGGGGAAACGTGTACGAGTTTCCGAAACGGGAAGCGATACGAAATGCGACCTCCCCAAATTTTGGAAACGGGGAAACGCGAATATATATCTATATATATATATATATATATATATATATATACAATCATAAAGCATAAATGATACATTATAATTATTACACTTAAACATTAAAATTTAATTTACATCACATTTACTCCTGAATGATCACATAATGAAAATAAAAATATCGGAATATCCAAAAGCAACTTTTATTATATATCCAAATCTCAAAATCAGCCTTTATTTATATGAATATATGAGGCTGCAAGTACAATAAAGACTATAAGGCTGCAAGAGAGAGATCCAAATCAGGATTTTCTACATCCACATCCCATTCTTTAGAAGGTGCACTGTTGTATTGGGAGTCTCCTCCTAAATAGTCGAATGACCTTAGTGCTCTTGATTAAATACACGTTTCATACCCTAGTACCCTACATGACTTGATTATTGGGAGTTTCCCCTGCATAGAGGGCTTGGTTCTCTTGATTAAATACAAGTTCCATACCCTAGTACATGATAAAATCCAATGGAAACATTGCAATAATCCTGAATCCTGAAAAAGAGATAAGTCTGCTGGATTTTGAGTGAGATCTAAAATTCTACTTTCTCCATATGAAATCCAATGAGGGCGAAACCACTCTCAAACATCCTGAGTCATTTCATGTTAATGTTAAAAATTTAAGTAAAAGGATGAAAATGAAAAATAAAGGAGAATATCACTTTTACTTTAAGAATTTAACATTACCATGAACTGCATATCCCTCAAACTTCCTGATGCACTGCATATCAACACTACGCCAAAAATTCACTTTTATAACTTTAGACACGCATCTAGAAGCAACAAGAAGTCACTTACATACCTTAAAAGCAAATTCAAAAAAAAAAAAAAACACACACACAAGTTAATGAGGAAGTGGGTCGTATGGCCCTGAAACGCGTTTACGACCATACTGTCCACGTTTCCGTTTCGGGAAACGTGGAAGTACGGCCGGAAACGCGTTTCATGGCCGTACCAAACGCGTTTCCGCGTTTTGTACCTGTTTCCGTACGGAAACAGACCTCTATGCCACGTTTCCTGCAACATAGGTTTCAAGTAATGCTTCTGCAATGTTGATGGCAGTCTTGAACTTGTTTGAGTAATCATGTACAGTTAGATGGCACCACTAACAGACACAGCAAGAACACTTATCAATGGCTTGCCTTTTACATTTGTCCATCCATCAGATACAATGGACACCCCATGGTTAGTCCAAGAACTTGTCATTCTATTCAAAGAATGTGATATTTTTGCTTTTTCATGATCAAGGCCAACGGTTCTTGCGTTGTCATACACAGGGCTCTTGTATCCTTTAGGGGCATCATTTATGGCAGAAACCATTTCGTGCCAATAAGGTGAGCGAAGAACATTGAATGGTATCCCACGTGCATAGAGAAACTTATAAACCTTTGAATCCACATCATTCCTACACCCCTCATCAAGGAAATTTGATATGGTTCTACGCCTTAAAGCTGATGACCTTGTGCCTCCATATCCACTGCCTTGGGAGGATGCTGAAGGAGTTCTTTTTGCTTATGATTGTGAGCTTGGTTCAAAGAAACCCTTCGATTTTTTAGATTTGTATTGGGCTTCCTCCTCTTCCCTTATGTATTTGGCTCTATCTACTGCTGACACAGCTGCACAAGTTTTGATTCCTATTTGTTTATCTCCATCCCATGGACTTTTCCCGCAGAGGTGTTTTCTGGCACGGGTGTATGAACCTATGTAATTATTGTTGCAATGGGGGCAATGAAATTTAGTGGTTCCACCCCCTTTCCCTGCTTCAAGCATGTTAACATATTTCCACAATGGGGTTTGGTCTTGTTTAGATTTTTGAGAGTCATGTTCACCCTCCTCCAGCTCCTCCTCACCGGGGTTTTCATCAAATCCACTTTCTCCAGCTTCTTCATCCCCCTCCGTTTCCTACTCTCCAGCACCATAATAACCATAAAAGGGACCAAGAAGAGGAAAATGCCAAGAAATATAGCCAGGTCCATGATTTTGATATTGTAGGCTTTTGAATCTGCAAAATTTAATGGGAATGGGAATGGGAATATGAATGAGAAAATTAATTTAATTTATTTAGATTAAATAATTTAATTTATTTAGATTCATGATTTTTTTACTAAATAAACTAAACTAAACTAAATTAAACTAACTAAACTAACTAAACTAAACTAAATTACTAAATTACTACCTAACTAAGGTTTAAAATACTAAATTACTAAGTTACTAACCTCCTTGCAGGCTTGCTCCTTGCTCCTCGGCGCTCGCTCCTCGCTTCTCCTTGCTCCTTTGCTCTCCTCAACTCATTCAAGTCACAATGAAATATTTTTTTGCCCCCCAAGTCGTTTTAAAACAATTTTTTTTTAAATGAATTTTTTTTCGCGTCCGCGGAAATTTTTTTGCCCCCCAAGTCGTTTTAAAACTTTTTTTTTTAAATGAATTTTTTTTCACATCCGTGGAAATTTTTTCGCGCGGATCGCTCTTGGCGTCGCGCGCGTCGCTTCTGGAGCGAAAATTAAAAGCTCGGGAGAGATCGGGAGCGATCGCTCCCTGATCGCTCCCGACCTTTAATTTTCGCTCCGGGAGCGACGCTCCCGAACTCACTCCCAATTTTGGCAGAGAGCGGAAATTTTTTTATCGGGAGCGCGCTCCCGCCCGGAGCGCGGATTGGGAGTGGGTTCGAAAAGGGGGGAGGGGGGAGCGCTCCCCCGCAACTCTGGTCCCTAGCATAGGTATCCCAATATCTAAAACTATAAAAATAATAATAATAATGATAAACTTCCAACAATATCAATTCATCCAATGCAAATTCATCATTGTGCAATGTAACACTGTAAATACTAAACATAAAACAGTAAAACAATACTAAATTCAAACTTGTGAGTGATATAAACATGATTCAAACTCAGATTCTAATCAAACGCATTGAATCATAAACCTCGAGTGAGGGAAAATTAGTAAAATATTGATACATTGATTTAAATTCAGCACCCTAGAACCTAATTAGCACTAAGAAAAACAGTAGACACTTAAGTCTGAAATGGTAAATTGGAATTATTCAAACACAAAATTAGTAAAGAGTGACAATTCAAAGAATTGGTCTAAGATCATCAGTCCCTAGAGGCAACACTGAAAAGTCAAAACTGAAATTAACAATGGACAATGAATATTAAAAATAAAATGCACCTCAAGGAATGAAATTGAGGTAGGGTATATCGATTTTGGTTTTTTATTTTTTCATTTTTTAATCCTTTGTTCCCGCAAAATCTAGCAAACCTTGTAGAGGGGTACACCACAAGGCAATCACTAGACTAAGTGACAACAATAACATAGTATCCCAATGTCACCACAGCTACTACCCCCTGTGTTGATTTGGGGTAGCATCGAAGTGCTCTAGCCACGAAAATTGGTGGAGAGGCTAAAGCACATGAGATCTACAACACCCAAAAATGGTTTGGGCAAAATGTAACCAGTTTAAGAGATATTAAAATAATTAATATTTTTAATGAAGTCTCTAAGTCTAAACTTAGAGAAAATAAAATATTAATGTGAATTAATATAAAACTGAGTTAGAATGGTCCAAAAGTCATGGTCAAGCTAGATCTAATCTCAGCCATTGATTAAGGACTTAATCTTGGCCGTTGAATTGTCAACAAGAAAAGTATAAGAGGAGGCTTGAGGGTCACTTGGAGAACACACCGAGTTGATCAAGAATTCGATTTTCTGGGGCAGGGCTTGTTGAGGAAATCGAAGGAGTGACCAGAGTTGCAACCAAGGGGCAGTGAATGCAGTAGAAGAGAGGCAAAGATAGTACCGGGAACATCAGCGCAGAAGCCAAGAGAGGGTTGACACAGAGCCAGCTAGAGGCCACGCAGAAGCAGCCAGAGGCAATGCAGAGGCATCCAGGAGCTGCGTAGAGCCTGAAGAGGGCCAACATGGGAGATGAGGAAGCTAAAAAGGTTGAAGAAGAGCCCAGAGAAGCTGATGTTGGGAAGATGCTAGGCTAGAGAGGCTGACGTTGGGCCAAAGAGGCTGACGCAGACCCTAGAGGTTGACGCTGGGAGATTTCGTGGGGCAGATTGGGGCTGATATCTATCTCCCACAGAGAGGTACTATTGCTGAGGGCATTCTTTGTTGGGTGAGCCATTTCTGGCACCTAGATTGTATTCTGAAACTGCTTAATAATAAAAACCCTCAGATAGCTGCATCGTTTTCCCACATTGGGTTTTTCTGAGGACATTAGTCCAAAAATAACGATGTCACTTGTGTGCTTGTTTTTCCTTCAGTTGATGATCTATATCTGTTGAGACTGTACTTGTATCTATTTTCAGTATTTACATGGTAAATAACTTGTTACTTAACACAACAAGTAGGAAGAAATAAATCAGAAAGTATAGGAAGGATTTCTAACAGTTAGACTTAGAAATTCCAACATGGTGTTAGAGGGTGGTTGCATATCATAGGATAACTGAGGGCATCAGCCATTTTTGGCACCCAAATTATATTCTGAAACTGCTTAATAATAACAACCCTCAGATAGCTGCATCGTTTTCCCACATTGGGTCTTTCTGAGGACATTGGTCCAAAAATAACGGTGTCACTTGTGTGCTTGTTTTTCCTTCAGTTGATGATTTGTATCTGTTGAGACTGTACTTGTATTTATTTTCAGTATTTACATGGTAAATAACTTGTTAATTAACACAACAAGTAGGAAGAAATAAATCAGAAAGTACAGGAAGGATTTCTAACAGTTAGATTTAGAAATTCCAACATGGCATTAGAGGGCAGTTGCATATCATAGGATAACTGACGGCATCAACCAAGCAGAGCAGCGGCAGTAGAAACCGTTGTCCTGAGTGGCAGAAGTTGTTCCTAGCGGAAAAGCAGCAAGGAAGGGGTGATGCAGTGCCTGCGTCATCAGTTCGAGCTGGGAAGAGGATCAACGCAGTGGCAGAGAGGAGCAGACCTGACTTACGCAGTGCCCGGTCATCTTTCTCAATGAGGAAGAATTGATGCACGTAGACAAGAGGTGCGGATTTTGCTGGTGTCGGGATTGCACAAAGCCTAGAGGCTTTGACCTTCAGTTTGCTGGGGCATAGGAGGTTGTGGGTAAGTTGCGGAGTGAAGCTGGTGGGGTACTGTTGTCAGAACAGTACCTAACGGGGCAAGACCAAGAAGGAGGGAGTTGCTACCGAGGATTTCTAGCCAAGAAATCCAGATCAGTGGTGCAGTTGCACTAACAATCAGAGTAGGGGCATCTCGACATTGGTAGAGGGGTTTCCAGGAGGGAAATCCAGGCTCAGAGGGAGTCACACCGAGAACTTCCAGGAGGGAAGTAGAGAGACTCAGAAGAGTCGAAAGAGCAGTGAAATGGTAGTGAATGGGATAAGAGATCACGACAGACTGGACGGAGCCTCAAACTACATAGTCTAGAAGGCCAGGATCTTGTCCGTTCTAGATAGGAATCGTCTCAAGCACTTTGCCTTGAACACGATAGTGATCCCAGTTGACCCGACTAAGAACGAAAAGTACCAGGAGGCAATGGCGAGGGCCAAGAGCGTCATTCTTGATGGGGTCAAGGACCATGTAGTACCACATATTGCTGAAAAAGACATGGCAAATGCGATGTGGGAGGCCTTGATGAAATTGTATCAACATACTTCCGTGCAAAGGAAGATGCTACTAGAAAATCAGTTGCGGTCATACCAGATGTAAAAGGGAGAACAAATCGACACCTTCCTCGGTCGATTGAAGGAAATCCGGGATCAGCTGACTTCCATAGGGGCCACGCCGGATGAGCAGATGATGGTGAGGACCGCATTGAACGCAGGATTGGGAGGTATTTGTCCAAAGCATACTGGGCAGGTTGACCCTTCCAAATTGGGAGGAACTATGGCGGCTCTTCATCAAGAAGAGATCAAAAGGCTAGACAAGGCAAGGAGCAGCAGCAAGCGGGTCAAAATCAAGGAGGAGGAAGAGGAGGATGTTGCCCTAGCATCTGAGGGAAAGCAGGAGAAATGGAAGAAGAAGGACTTCTCCAAGGTCAAATGCTTCCACTGTGGGGAACTAGGTCACTATGCAAGCCAGTGTCCAAGGAAGAAGAGCACGAGAGAGGCTTCAGAGACCAAGGTTGCGACAGCAAGGGTGGAGAAAGAAGAGACAAATGATGATTGTGCCATGAGTGCTCATACACCACTTGAGAAGAAGTGGGGAGACATCGAGCAATAGTCAAACGGACTATAGGCGATGAGGGGCAGGATCCTCGAGGTACCCAACCTCTTGGATTATACCTTGCTATGAGAGCCCCGAAGAGCAGTAGCAGGACTGGTGGATGTCGGTAGAGAAGGATGCGGATGGAGCAACAGAGGGAGCTACAGTGCAGGAGTCCCAGGACAACGTGAGGCAGCAGTGCAAGATGCACAGAGTTGTTGCAGCATCGCAGAGGTCAGAGAGGGAGCACTTGTCAGTGAAAGACGGAGCTTCAGCATCGGGAGTGTTTCTAGCCTGACAGAGATGTCAGAGTTGGGAGATCAGTTACTTACTTCTCAGTAACTGAGTTGCAGTGCACCAGTTAGCAGTGGCAATGCTATGGGAAGCACGATGCAGCATGATGAGAGGGGTTGCAGTGCAGATGCAGCAGTGGAAGTGGCAAGGCCATGGGCAGCAACACGGATGCAGAGGGAGTTGTCGTACAGATGTAGCAGTGGCAATGACAGGGACATCAGTAGCACTACATGATGCAACAGTGCAGAGGATGTTGGGTAGCAAGCCTAGCATCAACACAGGGACGGATGCCGGATGATCAGGGTGATGCTCAGTGAGGAATATTACTAGAGCACAGTCCTCGCTAAGAGGAAGTGTTGATTTGGGGTGGCATCGGATGTGCTCTAACCACGAAAATTGGTGGAGAGGCTAAAGCACATGAGATCTCCAATACCCAGAAATGGTTGGGGCAGAATCTAACCAGTTTGGGAAATATTTAAATAATTAATATTTTTAATGAAGTCCCTAAGTCTAAACTTAGGGAAAATAAAATATTAATGTGAATTAATATAAAACTGAGTTAGAATGGTCCAAAAGTCATGGATCAAGCCAGATCTAATCTCAGTCGTTAATTAGGGACTTAATCTTAGTCATTGAATTGTCAACGAGAAAAGTATAAGAGGAGGCTTGAGGGTCACTTGGAGAACACACCAAGTTGATCAAGGATTCGATTTTCTGGGGCAAGGCTTGCTGAGGAAATAGGAGTGATCAGAGTTGTAGCTGCGGGGCAATGAATGTAGTAGCAGAAAGGCAGAGATAGTACCGGGAGCATTAGTGCAGAAGCCGGGAGAGGGTTGACACAGAGCCAGCTAGAGGCCACGCAAAAGCAGCCAGAGGCCATGCAGAGGCTACTGTGTCCACTAGATGGGGGCAGCATATTTCTTCTTCTTGATTGTGGCTAGGGCAGCCTCTTTTCCTCCAACATCTAGGGCTTCCACTCCTAGATTTCTCTTCCACTAAAACCCAAGACAAGTGGAGAGAAATCAAGACAGAAGTGTGTGTGAAATGACTCTCAAGTCATCTCCTTTTATACTAAAACGTTGAGCACATGTGGGGTTTATTTGGTTGCTGACCAACCTTGACGAATTGTCTTATAACACAACTAAATTCAAAACTCCATGAATACTTATCGGAATTGGACGATCTTTAGATCAATCCTACACCTCTCAATGAGAGGGATCCAAGAAAAATATGAGTTGCCATAAATAAGATGACCCACATAGAGTTTGGCCCTAGTTTCCAATTTTAACAACCGCCCACGGCATTCTCTGTTGGGTGAGCCATTTTTGGCACCCGAGTTGTATTCTAAAAACTGCATGATAATAAAACCCTTTGAATAGCTACATTGGGTTTATTCGGGGACATTGGTCCAAAAATAACAGTGTTGCTTATGTGCTTGTTTTCTTACAGTTGATGATCTATAGATGTTGATACTGTACTTGTGTTTATTTTCAGTATTTACATGGTAGATAACTTGTCAAGTAATTAAACAAGTAGGAAGAAATAAACCAAATAGTACAGGAAAATTTTCTAACGGGTTAAACTTAGAAATTCCAACATGGTATCATAGCGTGGTTGCAGATCACAGGAAAACTAAAGGCATCAGCCGAGCAGATCATTTGCAGGAGATTCAGTTGTCCCGAGTGATAGAGTTGATCCTTGCAAAAGGCGACAGAGAAAGGAGTGATGCAGAGGGACTGCGTCATCATTCTAGACCAGAGAAAGGCATCGCAGAGGCGAAAGGAGGCAGAATCAGGCTCACGTAGAGGCCAGGAGGGCTGACGCAGTTGGCTGGGGGAGTTGTTTTGTCAGTGTCGGGATTGTGCAGAGCCAAGTGGCTCAATCCTTTAGTTGCTAGGGTATAGGAGGCTGTGGGTTATTTGCAGAGCGAAGCTAGTAGGGTACTGTGGTCAGAACAGTACCTATCAAGGCAAGACCAAGGTGGAGGGAGTTGCTGCCAAGGCAGATTTCTAGCCAAGGAATCTGGATCAATGGTGCAATTGCACAAACGATCGGAGTGGGGAAACTTGACGTTGACAGAGGGATTTCTAGAAGGGAAATCGAGACTCAGAGGGAGTCGAATCGAGAACTTCCAAACAGGAAGTTGAGAGACTCAACAGGAGCTGAACAGAGGACTTCCAGGAGGGAAGTAGAGAGACTCGAAGGAGTCAAAAGAAGAGCAGTGACGTGGCCGTGAATGGGCTGAGAGATCAAGATAGGCTAGACAGAGCGTCCAACTTTGTGGTCTAGAAGGCCAGGATCTTGTCCATTCTAAACAGACATCACCTCAAGGGCTTCGTCACGAGAGTGATAGCTATCCCAGTTGACCCGATAGCTAATGAAAGGTATGAGGAGGTAATGGCGAAGGCTAAGTGCATCATCCTTGATGGGGTCAAGGATCATGTGGTACCACATATTGCCAAGAAGGAAACTGCAAAGGAAATGTGGGAACTGGGATGCCTTAAAGACACTGTACCAGCATACTTCCAAGTAGAGGACGATGCTCCTGGAGAATCAGCTAAGGGCATACCAGATGCAGAAGGGAGAGCAGATAAATGTCTTCCTCGGTCGCTTTAAGGAGATCCGTGACCAGCTAACTTTTATATGGGCCACGCCAGATGAGGAATTAATCGTGAGGACCGCACTTAACGCAGTTTCCGAGGATTGGGAGGTATTTGTCCAGAGCATACTGGGCAGGACGAGTCTTCCAAATTGGGAAGAATTGTGGGCGACTCTTTGTGAAGAAGAGATCAGACGGCTGACCAAGGCAGGGAGTAGCGGCAAAGGGGTCAAAATTAAGGAGGAAGAAGAGGATGCAGCTCTAGCATCTGCGGGGAAGCAGGAGAAGAGGAAGAAGAAGGACCTCTCCAAGGTCAAGTGCTTCCATTGTGGGGAACTAGGTCATTTTGCGAACCAATGTCCTAGGAAGAAGAGCAAGGGAGAGGCTTCGAACTCGAAGGCATCGCCTGCAAGGGCGGAAAAAGAAGTCGAGGAGGAGGACGATTGTGCCATGAGTGCTCATGTGCCACTTGAGAAGAAGTGGGGAGACATCGAGTTGTAGTCAGACGGACTACAGGCGATGAGGGGTAGGATCCATGATGTACCCAACCTCTTGGATTATACCTTGCTACGAGAGCCCCGAAGAGGAGTACCAGGATTGGTGGATGTCTGTAGAGACGGATGCGGATGTTAGCGGCAGAGGGAGCTTCAGCATCGAGAGCATTTCTAGCCTGACAGGGATGTCAGAAGTTGGGTGGATCAATTACTTATTTCTCGGTAACTGAGTTGCAGTGCAGTAATTAGCAGTGGCAGTGCTATAGGCAACACGATGCAACATGATGAGAGGGGATGCAGTGCAGATGCAGTGCTGGGAGGATTGACCAGTAGCAGCACAAATGCAGAGGGAGGTGTCGTATAGATGCAGCGGTGGCAGTGGCAGGGCCATGGACAGTAGTACAGGATGCAGCAGCACAGAAGATGTTGGGCAGGGAGGCCTAGCATCAGCACAGGGACCGATGTTGGATAATCAGGGTGATGCTCAATATGGAGTATTACTATAGCACAATCCTCGCTAAGAGGGAGTGTTGATTTGGGGTAGCATCGGATGTGCTCTAGCCATGAAAATTGGTGGAGAGGCTAAAGCACATGAGATCTCCAAGACCCAAGAATGGTTTGGGCAGATTCTAACCGATTTGGGAGATATTAAAATAATTAATATTTTTAATGGAGTTTCTAAATCTATACTTAAAAATATTAATGGGTATTAATATAAAACTGGGTTAGAAGGTTCCAAAAGTCATGGCTCAAGCCAAATCTAATCTTAACCGTTGATTAGAGATTTAATCTCGGCCGTTGATGGACCAATGAGAAAAGTATAAGAGGTGGCTTGAGGGTCAGTTGGAGAATACACCAGAGTGATCAGTCATTCTATTCTCTAGAGCGAGGTTTGCTAAGAGAGATAGAATTAGTGATCAGCAGCGAAGGGCAGTGAATACATAGTAGAGAGGCAGAGTCGGTACCAGAAGACAGCGCAGAGCTCGAAGAGGTTGACGCAGAGGCAGCTGGGTGCTACGCAGAGGCAACCAAGAGCTGTGCAGAGCCAGGAGAGGCCAGCGTGTGAGACACAAAGGGTCTAGGGGCTGACGCAGAAGCTCCAGAAGCTGACGCATAGGCTAGCAGAGCTGACGCAGGGCCAAGAGGCAGCGCTAGAAGGATTTCATGGGACAGGCTGGGTGTTGGTGAGCCAGGTAGGGTGATGTAGTCCCTATCAGAGTGATGTGGAGCAGTGGGAGCTGCAATTGTTGCTGTGGGATTGTTCATCCGGTGATTAATGAGCCGAAATATCTGTCTCCGAGGAGATGTACTACTGTCGAGGGCATTCTCTATTGGGTGAGCCATTTATGGCACCCTAGTTGTATCCTGAAAACTACATAATAATAAAACCCTCTGAATAGTTGCACCGGTTTTCCCTCATTGGGTTTTTCCGAGGACATTGGTCCAAAAATAACAGTGTCACTTGTGTGCTTGTTTTCTTTCAGTTGATGATCTATAGATGTTGATATTGTACTTGTGTTTATTTTCAATATTTACATGGTAAATAACTTGTTAAGTAATTAAACAAGTAGGAAGAAATAAACCAGATAGTACAGGAAGAATTTCTAACGGGTTAAACTTAGAAATTCCAACATTACAGGCCTTAAGTAACTACCCCCGGTAGATTTGTATAAGTATCCACCATTTAAATTTGGGTAGCAGTCAGATTAGTCACCATACAATAAGTTCGTTCATTCTGATCCATGGCTCAAAATTTTCTAAGCCTAGCAGACTATCGTAGAAATCTTTTTAGTGATTCAATCATATGAGACTTATCTTAATTTAAATGTACAGATGAAGATATCCTTTAAATTACAATTGATTTCAGAAAATTTTCTTTGTGTATCATAATCAGAACACATGGAGAAACATGTTGCCTAACCACTAAATAAATCGCAATTTAGTGTTCCATAGCAATTTAGTGTTCCAATAGAAATACGGTGTAGCTGTCAGTATTATTAAAGAATTATCTATAATAAAAAAATGCAGCTAGTTCAAATTGAAGTGGACTCTTATATATCTTTCATTCACTCAAATGCCTATGTGAAATAAACACAATGTAACATGATCTTGAGAAAAATAATGAACATTTACTAGATGAAGAGTTGGATGTTGCAGTATAGTCGGAGGAGTTATGAGTCAAAGTCTGAATTTAGTCGAGAAAACGCTAAATAATTACATGTCTTTTGTTGTATATAGTCTCCGAGAATCTTTCAATACGTTAGATAGCAAGCGATCTTGCTCCGTAGCAATAAGTTAGAATATATCTCTCTGTCGAGTAAGGATGAATCGTAAAACTTCTCCTTCCTAGCAGTGATGTGGCCTTCATACTGTGTCGGGTATTCTGGAACAGGGGTACTTTTCCCCTTTTCAATCACCTTCCAATCACGCTAAAGATTTTATTTTTATTTAACGACTGAGAGGAAATAAAAAGATTTTATTTTTATTTTTGAAAACCATTAATGACTGAGAGGAAATAAAAAGATTTTTTTTTTATTTTTGAAAACCATCAATGACTGAGAGGAAATAAAATGTTCATTAATGGCTGCAGCTTGACACTGAAAGCAAAGGCATGGAATTTTAGTCATTTTTATTGAATGAACCCTCTCCATACAGAAAGTGGTTGCAACGGGATGTTGGCTGCCGGCTAAGGACCATCTTGGAGAAAAAATTTCTCGTAGGGATATCACCCACAAAATGGTGGGTAACAATCCTATTGGTTCATTAGATAGAATGCCTGTGGACCCATCCACCTTATGATTGTTGGGCTTCCTCAAATTTCATATAAATAAAGGGAGGGGAGAGTCTTTTCACAACTTGTACTTGTTAACTCATGTAATTACATACTTGTGTTAGAGATGTGAGAGCTAGGGTGAAGGTGTCCTATTGTATTCTCCATCATGTGCATTTTCTCCTTTTTTCTTGAGCACTAAAGTTCTTGGAGGAATTTCAAGGGAGAAATACGATTAGGGTTTTACCCTAAGGAGATAAATAAGACTATGGTTTTGGACAAACCCTAGGGGAGCAAAGGTATGATTTTATATTGTAGCACTCGTGAGATAAGGTAATATAAGATAGCTTTTAATAATGTCCAATGAGTGACTAAAAAACTAGGTCAATGGGACTAAATAATACAACCAATATGAATAAATGTGGGAATGCAAGCACAACCATTCAAAAATGCTAAAACTAAGATCAAGAAAGAAAGGAACCTACAGGGACACATCCTAAAGATAAAACACATGTATATATAACCATGACAAAGGTACAGTGATACAAAATTTAAACACGAAGTATGTTAAAAGTTGGAAAAGTGGACAACTCAAAGACCTGACAAGAGAAAGGGAGTAAGAAAGAGATCAAACAAACAATGCAGTGATGTCAAAGTCGCTAGAGTTTGATGCCCAAAGGTGATTGGGGGGCGAGGGACCTGGGTACTAGCTCACTGTCAAAGTCTTATGGAACCATTGGGGGCAAGAGGGGCATTTATATGATCCTAGGGGAATCTAAGAGCAAGGGACACTTGTAGCATCCAAGGTCGAAAGAAGTAAACTTTGGAGACATCAGGCTACTCCTCTGGATCTAGGAGGTAATCTGATGGGTGCAAAGCACCTTGCTCAAGGTCCATCTAAATTTGATCCCTCTACTGCTCTAAGGATGTATTGATTGATGTACATTTCAGCACCTTCGAACTAGTCTCAATGATATCAAACAATCTCCTAGAGGGGGTTGGGAGCTGAGGATAGACACAAGGTCTCACCAATCTACTGTATGTTGCACTCTAGATCTCTAGCCACCGCTTGTTGCTCTAATCTCATGGATTAACATGAAAGTATGAGGTGACCATCCTAGTCATCCCAAGACAAGGCACAACATGTGGGAACAAATATTTGTGGTTGAAGATCTCCTTGATGAAGAGGGTTAGGCATATCTGGACCTCATATTTGACGAAAGTTGAGAGGGATCCCCCAAAGTCCCTATAGAGGCAATGATAGCATCCTCTTATCTCATAATAAAGGGGGCATCAAAAAATGAGGTGCTCTCTATCTTCAGCTTGTGAAGGCAGTACATCAAAGATAAGAAAGAGTTTTGTGGCATTTGGCATGACCTTTTGTAGCATCATCAACTTTGTCTATGACTAATAATACTTGTTTGTGTTGATTTTTGGTAGCATCAGATGTGCTCTAAGTCTCAAATTTTGCAGAGAGGCTTAAACACATGTGTTCTCCAATACCCAGAAATCGTTTTGGAAAATTCCACCCTGAGACAATTTTATTAAAATAATTAATTATTTTTAATGGGACCCTAAGTCTAAACTTAGGAAATTAAAATAATTAAAGGGTATTAATATAAATTGTGGGTGAAACCTCTAGAAGGCGGTGGAGATCAAGTCAATATGATCCTAGCCATTGATTAGAATCTAATATGGGCCATTGATTGATCAACGAGAGCATTATAAGAAAAGGCTTGATGGGCACTTGGAGAACACACAAAAAGAGTTCAGAAGATCATATTTCTGAAGTAGAGCAATTGCCAGTGAGAAATTCGAAGTGAGCTTTTACAGTGAGGGCAGAGATAGTATCCAGAAGAGGGAAGTTTTCCTGGGCCAAAGAGTACAAGACAGAGAAGGCAAAACGACGTCTAGAGAAACGCTGACATTGACCCACGCAAAGCTAACGCAGTGGCAGCACAGAGTCTAGAGGAAGATCGAATTCCTGCTGAGGAAATCGAGTTTCAAAAGCCGGAAGCTAGGGTCTGAGACCAGGAGGCTGGAAATCAAAGTTTCTAGGTAGCAAAGGATCCAGAGGAAGAGCAATGCAATCCCTAGCTGACGTGACGCAAAGACTAAGCAGGGTTGACGCAGAGACTGCACAGAGGCTGACGTAGTAGGGACGCGGAACCTCCTTCCAGCGAGATCAAGGTCAGATTCTTCCAGTGACAGGGTGAGATCATCTCACTATTTGTTTTGTCCAGTTTCTCTTTGTATTAGATAGCCAATTGGGCTTCCAACAAATTGTACTCATATTTACTACTGCATAATAATAAAAACTTCAGAGTTGCTACACTAGTTTTCCCACATTGGGTTTTTCTGGGGACATTTGTCCAAAAATAACTGTGTCATTGTGTTGTATCTTTTTCCTGATGAGTTTCTTGTTTCGGCATATTATTTTAAATAGTGAATGTTGCAATTGTATTTACTTCGATATTTATTGTAAAACACTGTAAATAACTTGTATGGATTAACAAGTAGGAGAAGTCACATCATTTTGCTGCAGTAGGGATTCCGGGTTATGGAATTTTCACTGTTTTCTGGTTTTATTACATCTTCTTCACCCTCTTTCAATCTCTATTTGTCACCTAGACCCCATAGCCCAAGGACAAGGCATTGGGCCTTGCTTGACTTATTTTATCTTTAAAATGACTAAAAAGCATTATCATTCTGCAGATCTGATATTTATATCAGCATTTGGAAGACAGGTCTATAGTCTTATGAGGGATTCCCCCTTGTGCCATAGGAGAGAAGGCATAAAGTTAGAAGGACAACAGATGACAATGGGTGATGTCCTCAAGTTTCCCTAGGGTTTGAAGTTTGTACTTGATGACTGGAATTATCCTTAAAAGTGCATAATTTAGATGTAAGACTTCTTATAAAATTCATAAATTAAAAAGTGAGCACATAGCTTTATCAACTGCATCCACTATCATTGCAAAGCCAATGAGACAAAAGTCACCACATGAAAATTGACTAAACAGCTAAATATAGGTGTATCAAAACTGAGGCTAATGTACCTATACACACATAATATACTAAATTTCACATAAAAATAAGATACATTTAATCTGGGCAGCATAAAGAACTTATCTCTTGCCATGAATGTTTGGCTAATTATTTGTACCTAGGAGATAACCTGTTCAAGAATGGTTAAATGGATGAGACTCGAGTTAAATCCATCTTCTATGCTTGAACTGATCAAATAATTAATAAATAATATGATACTAAGTCACGGGACACGTCCTTCAGGGTCTTGTGTCCCATATTTCACGTGTCGGACACCAAACGTGCCCTAAAACGTGTCGAAAACATTTTTTTCCATGTCCTCCAATCGAGAAACGTGTTTTAGAAGTGGTGAAAACATACCCTAATGTTTTTGGCTCTTAAGACACGTGTCTCATGAAAAGTGACATTTAAAACCGCGACCTGGTTTATTTTTGGGTATTTTTTGTCACTGTTCGCCGCCGAAATCGAATTTGTTGTGTGGAGTGAGGAATTCCGCTGGATGACTAATAAGATTGACCATGTTTTTGCCGACTTCTTGTCAAGTCCATGTCATACTCTCACTTTCCAACCACACTGAATTGTTTGTTGTCATGTCTTGGATCATTATTTTGTAATAGAATTTGATATGATTTTGTATCTACTTTATTATTTTTTAAAAGTTATTTTAATATAAAGGTTCAATGAACATGTTTTTGTCGATGTCATCATTTGTCTTTGTTTTACTAATATTGTATCATACATATAGTTTTTGCATTCATATCTGAATACATATGCATAAGCACGTCTGAATGTGTATCTACATATGCGTTTGTAGATGTAAAGCACTCCTGAGTTTTTCAGAAATTAAAAAGCAGGATAAATCAGTGGTTTCTCCATAGCGACTCTATGGAAGATATCTGGAATCCACAGGAGTGATAATTGTTTATAATACTGCCTGTCTGTGATTTGTATATCCTCACGAAATTGCATCTCTAATTTCAAATCGCTGCATCAGAAGAAACCCCTGGAATAGCAAGAGATCAATTTAGAAAATATCACCATAAATCATGCAATGAATCTACCTGTATCTAACAACTTCACCATTCTATTGTTTATCCATTATGCTATTTAGTATTGATGTACTTCTATCTACTCATTTTCATAAAATTGTGCACACTCTTACTTGAAACAAAGAGATGCTAGTATTTTTCTAGATTTTGCTACTTGTAAAATTGGGAGCACTATTTAGTGTCCCATTATTATTGTTTTCAGCAAAAAGAAGAAAAATGATATATGAAAAGAACAGTGGAAAAATAATCTCAACCAATATGATGTCACCATAAGGCAAGAAGTTCGAGAGAGTAGATTATTGATAGTTGTTTATAAGGCAACAATTCAAGAGAGTAGATTATTGATAGTTGTCTATGGGAAGAATAAGCTACTAATTGTTAGAGCTTGTCAACCAGAATATATGTTTTCTTCTAGATGACTTCATATCTTCGTACTAAATACTAAATATATATATCATCACGATTCATATCTGTAGATGTTCTAATTTCTATAAAATCAGACGCTATATTTCAATATTTTTTAATATATATATATATATATATATATATATATATATATATCGTGTCCCTCGTGTCCTGTTTCCGGGGTCACTGTGTCTTGTGTCGATTATTCGTATTTACGTGTCCTCCGTGTCTTGTGTCTTCGTGTCATGTGACTTAGATATGATGTGATCCTCATGTTTATATATTCTATTATTTCCAAGTACAGAAAAATTTCATGACAGGTAGATAGATCCAAGTAGAAACAGTTATTTTGCAATGACATGTGATGAAAAGGAAAATAATAAAACCTCCCAATTAAATAAGCCAGCCGCAGCCGCGCGCTCACGAATTCGGCGCTTTTCTGTTTTATCATTTGAATTGAAATCAATATCCAAGCTTGCCAAACTCTTCAAGAAAGCAACTGTGTCTGGAAAGTCATGTATGTCTCCATGGAGAATCTCAAACTCCTCAATGCCTCTTAACAAGTAGAAGAAAAATTGGATTAGTAAACCTAAAAGAATTATGTCTGAATTGTAAAAAAATAGAAACCAAATGTACCAATAACTTTGAACTTACAGTTCTTCAGTGGAAGTGACATCACGATCATTTTTCTCTCTGGAAGGCATCAGAGAGCATAAACCAAGCTCATTTTCTGCATGTGTATACCATTCTGGAATGCCAGTATCCCGTCCAGGAATCCTCTGTAACTGAAATCCAAGAATAATGGCATCTCGCAACCTTCTTGCTCCGCTATACTACAAAGTATTAAATAAAAAAAGTCAAAAACCTCAAAGTGCAAAACAATTTTTACATTCTAGAATAATTTCAGATGCACTTCCTTGACAAGCCTACATAGAATATCTGAAGATCTTCCAACAAATTATTACAGCAGAAGCATATTGAACATCCCATAGATAGATGTCCTTTTGTAGCATGAAATTCCTTTTCGACTGGCAGCACAAAACGAATTCATAACCATCAGAGGATCAAAGGGCACATACATAATGTATTTTCAGACAAATAAATCTTTTGTCGTACAGTTTTAAGACTTAGTTTATGAAAAGAGCAAGTGATTCTCAACTTGCAACTTGTTTCAGCGAACAAAGCTGGTTCCTTATACAGATAACTACATCACTTGTTAAGAGGGGTGAAAAAAAACCTGTGAATGATGAGAATTATGCCCACATAAAGCCCACAGGAACTTAATAAGGAATTTGCAATGAAGACCTATTGAATTCATAGAAGCTTCCCTGTTTTAAATCTTATAAGAGGACTTCTACTACCTGGCATAACAGAACATAACATCATTCTCTCATCTGACATATGTTGCGCAATACTTCCTTTATGATGCTCATCGTGCAACAGTGAGATGCAGTTTTACAGAGTCAATATCTTATCCAAATGGTATTGCACCAAAATCCATTTATATTTGGTCTCAAGTCAATTGTCTTCTAGCTTTGGGGAAATTATGGCATCTAACTTCTGTTAGCTCGATGGAAGTTTTATTACAGAAATATTGTTATTATAATTTGATGACGCACTTTATTATGAAGTGAGTTGTGGGTTGAGGATATTGTATCACAAAAAGATCTAGAAGTCTCCACCAACATCCCTACGGCGTAACTATCATAGTGACATCAAGTTAATAAAGAACCCAATAATCCATGCATACAAAAAACACATACAGTTCGTCACCACAATATGTAATGTCCCTTCCTAAATTCATTTGGAACAAGATTAATCTCTACATTTTGGGGCGAATTTTGGAAGAGATGGGACCCATTCGATTTTATTAGGAGACTTAGACTTTAGTAGCAAGTTATTTTGGTTTGGTTAAGTTATATGTGGGAGCCAACCACACTAGGAAATATGCACTCCCTAGTTCAAATTGCATGAGAGGGAAGTCAATGGTTAAGTGAGGGACCCACGATGGAGGGAAAAGAGCTCCACAAAATCCATAAAAGGAAGGCATCACTTCTCATTTGATCATCTTTAGCATATCGAATTTCTCTTTGGTTGCTCACGCTGTTTAGCCAAGTCACTTGTTGTTTAGCAAGAGTTCTTCAAGCGGAGAGCTCACCCCTTCTTCGGCGGACTTCGAGTGCCACCCTAGAGAGGTCATCTATATTCTTTGGGAGGATGTTTTCATTGTGATTTCCAGCAATTGCATCCATCATCTCAAGGTGGTGCGTATTTATGGCTAAGTTACCGGAAACGGCACCCTTGAGGGCAGAAACGCCGTTTTTCGTTTCTGATACGTTTCAGATACAGAAACGGCCAAAAAACGTATTTTGGAATGCAAAAACGTATTGGGTTTTCAAAATCCGTTTTTCAGGCGTTTCATTGGGAAAACCCTCTCGTTCAGCGGAATTTCAATACGTATCATATATTTTGGAAACGTATGGCGGAAATCCGAAAACGTTTTATTAAATCAAAAAACGTATTACAGAAATCCCAATACGTTTATAGCGTCAACCGCCGGGAACGGATTTTATGATTTTTTTACAACTGCGGTTCTTTTCCTTGTTCACGGGTCGGGGGTCGGGGTTACCAGTTATATATATTCATTTAACCATTGTTTTATTTTACTTTTAACCCTAAACTGCCGCTGTCGCTCGCACTGCTGCCGCCGCTGCCGCCAAAGATTTCGTTGTTCCAACCTCTCGAGTGCTCCCGCGGCTGATTTTTTAGCTGCTCACAGTCAGACAAACCGTCACAACAGTCAAGTTTCAACTTGTCAAGCGAGGTTAGTAAACATCTGAAGCACTTGTTTCTGCGGCCTGCCATCTGAAGCACTTGTTTCTATTTATGGGCATTTTTGACTCGTAACTCGTTTTTATCGTTTGTAATAGAAACTTGTGTAGGACTATGAACAATATATATTTACCTGTTAACAGAATAAAACGCAACAATGTTAACACTATATTCGAGCCCTCTCAATTGTATTAAAGCTTGCTCTAGTGTACTCATTTGCCTATTCATAAACCCACTCTACTACTGCATTCAAGCTTTCTCGGTGCTATTCAATCCCTCTCATATGTATACGAGTTGGGTATACATGAACTCATTTTCTTTTGTATTTCAACCAAAGGTTAAAGTTTTAAACCTCTATTTAAGTTGGGTATATGTAAACCAACTCTCCCATCTATATGTCATAATTCTCCAAGGCTTCTTTATTAGCTTCAAGAGAGGGGGCATGGGTTTGCGGCAACATACATAGTTAATTCATATACAGATAATTTATGAATATTATTCAGGTTAACCTTAAAGAAACCTTTTATTATTTAAAAGAATTTTGGCCTTGACAAGTAGAGTTCTTAATTATAGTTAACATTTTTAATCCAAATTCCCAGCAGACTTTGCACTTCTGCAGAAACATGGTTTTGGTGTTTCTACTGAGGGAGAAACTTTGTTATTTGATTGCATCAATGCAATTATGTTGTGAACGTCTTGGTCAAAGGCAACTGGTCTAAGCAAAAGAGCAGCTAGAAACGTTTGACTGAAGAAGAGGTAATAAACTTTAAAGTTCTGATACATAAATAAAATGGAATTTCTCCCATTCAAAATCCAAAACGATGTCTGCATTTCAGACTTAAGCTAAGTCAAAATGATCAGTCGATTTGGGATGGCCTATTCCAGGATATACTGGGTCATAAAAAATGGTCAATTATCAATAAGTAAAGGGGGTTTCAATATTCTACTTAGCTCATAATATTATTCTTAAAAGTAAGCTTTTGGCAGAAAAATGGACCAAAGATGATAACAAAAGTGAAAATCCAAGACAATATAGATTATAATCTATAAGAAAACAAGCCACTATACCTTCCATGAGATATTAACTAGTATTACAGGAGCTGTTGGCAATGCGTTGAATGCTGTGACTAACTAGACAGACATTTGTTCATGTTGAGGCAGAATGGACAGTGCTGAGTGAATACTCATACACTTGATTCAAGTGTCATGACTCATGAACTGTTAAAGGCTAAAGCATATTGATGTCATTGAAAGGGTGAAAGTTTGGTGAAGCCAATTTCTCCCCCTTATTCAATATGACATGCTACTGATGCCAATGACTGCTGAACCCTGAAGCCTGAAGGCTGAAACTTGAAAGCCTAAAACTGATTGTTCCAACTTCCAACCACTTATCAGTTATCACAAATTACAATTCAAAATTGAAATGAGACAAAGCATGTAAGCATGCAAAGTTTCCATTTCATATTGCAAACTGTTTATAACTTTATTGCATATATATTATTTATTAAATGATGAGATAATTTTATTATTTTATTAACATCCAGAAATGACCAAATAACTTTTTTTAAATACATATCTGAAGTTTGAACTTTGAAGACTGATATTTGTCAATTTTCTTTTTTCAGTTTCATTTACATCATTGATCATTCATGGCAACTTCAAGTTCAGCCATTAATGAGGCAGAGGAAGTTGCACAGGGAACTGAATCAACCCAGAAAATTGATCCAAAGTCACCACTTTGGAAATATGTAACTATTGTTGGGAGGATCCAAGGAGGTGGATCATTGGCATGGGTTTGCAGTGAATGCCAAAAGGAGTTTAAGGGGTCATACACACGGGTTAAAGCACATTTGCTTGGGCTAAAAAACAATGGGATTCGCATATGTAGTGGCCCACCTAAAGAGAATGGGAAAGATGGAAATGGTTTAAGCAAGGTAAAAATTGCAAAATATCAGAGAGAACAAGAGGAGGCAGATGCTAAAGCAAATGAAGCATATCCTGCCTCCCATTTAAAACACCCAACAAGGTTGGGATCTTCATCAAAGCCTCCACTTTATTCTTATGGAGGTGTTGGGTCAAAGCGGTCAAATTTGGGACCGCTTGAGAAGAGTTTTAATAATGATGCTCGAGAGATAGCAGATGCAGCTGTAGCTGAATGCATTTATGCAAATGGCCTTCCCTTTAACCTTGTGCGATCTCCTTACTGGGCAAAGATGGTAAAATGTTTGAATGAAGCCCCAAGAGGGTACAAGAGCCCTGGATATGAGAAGATACGCACCACATTGTTGAGTGCGAGCAAGTTAAATTTGGAGGCTAAATTAGCCCCCATTCGTGATTCATGGCTCATTTCAGGGGTGTCCATCATTTCTGATGGATGGAAAGATCAAAGAAATAGGCCTTTGATCAATGTGATTGCTCAGAGCCCACATGGGGCAATGTTTTTGAAGGCAGTGGATTGTGAGGGGCAGATGAAAGATTCTCAATTCATTGCTGACATCTTGATTGAAGCAATTGAATTGGTGGGGCCTGAAATGTTGTCCAGGTAATAACTGACAATGCAACGGTGTGTAGAGCAGCAGGCCTAATTGTTGAAGGCAAATATCAACACATTTTTTGGACCCCTTGTGCTGTGCATTCATTGAACCTCATGTTGAGCAAGTTGGGGAAGCAAATTGAGTGGATTCGAAAAATATTTGAAGAGGCAAAAGAAATTCAAGCCTTTATCACAAACCACCACATGTCCCAAGGCATCTACAGGGAATTTGCTAAGTTGGAGCTCCTTAAGGTACCAATACTTTAAAGTTTAAAGTTTATTAAATAATTCATAAATTCTAATTTTTGACTCCAAATTCAAATATCTAAATTGGATTCTCAAATTATGATTTTTCAAATTGATTGAAATTTGAAGCATTGGCAATTTGACACCTGCAGGTTGCTGAGACTCGATTTGCTTCTCACATCATAGTCTTAACATGGCTCATGCAGGTGAAAGATGCATTACAATCAATGGTATGCAGTTCCCTTTGGAACCAATGGAGGCAATCCCAATCTGATAGAGCACAAGCAATGAAACGGTTGGTTGTTGATGATGAATGGTGGGATAAGGTGGAGTACCTCTTGGCATTTACTAAGCTTGTGGATTTGCTCCGTATGTTTGACACAGATATGCCTAATCTGGGAGAGGTGTATGAGGGCATTGATTCCATGATAGAGAAAATAAGGTTGGTTATAAATGCCAAGGAGAATGACCCAGATGAAATCTTTTACGGAGAAGTAAAAGATATATTGACCAAAAGGTGGAACAAGATGACCACCCCATTGCACCTTTTAGCCTATGCACTGAATCCAAAATATTATGCTGCAGAGTTGCTACGTGATCCAGAAAGAAGTGCACCAAACAAAGACCCAGAAGTTGCAGAAGGATTTAAAAATGCTTTTAGAAAGCTTTTTGTAGATCCTGAAATTGGGCTTCGGATTCGTGCACAATTTTCTCATTTTGTGGGATCAGAGGGTTGGGGTTGTGATATTGAGTGTATGCGGGACAAGAGCAGATTAAGTCCAATTGAGTGGTGGAACTTCTGTGGTGGGGCACTTCCACATATCCAAAAATTGGCCATCAAGGTCTTGTCACAGGTTGCTAGTTCTTCTTCAACAGAAAGGAACTGGAGTACATATGGCTTCATCCATTCCGTGAAGCGAAACAGATTGGGCTCTAAGAAGGCTGAGGAGCTAGTGTACATACATTCAAACCTTCGCCTTCTGTCACACAAGAGAGATGAATACAAATTTGGGCCCACCAAATTATGGGACGTGGAACCAGAGTTGCCTGACTTGGATATGACATTGAATGCCATGTCTCACATGAGTTTGTTTGATTCGGAGCCATCACTGGGAATAGGTGCATCTTCAAGTGGACATGGCAGCAATGTTCACACTCACAGTGCCACTTCTAGTCCTAGAGAGGATGTGGAAGTGGAACATTATAGTGGCATGAATGAAGACATATTTGATGATATGTAAATGTAATTTATGATGGTGTTTTAACTTTTAACTTTTAAACTTTTGAACAACCATATGAACTATAATTTATGAGTAATGATAGTAGACTGCCAGTCATAGTTCTTTTTGTACTTTCATAGTATGTATTAATTAGTATGCATTATTAGTATGCATTATTAGTTTGGACCTTGGTAATGATGGTATTTGTGTAACTTGTTATGTTGAAAGTTTGAAAGTTTGAAACTTGATATTAGATAACTTGATGTTTGAAATTTGAAACAAAAACTTGATGATATGTTGAAACTTGAAACTTGAAACTTGAAAGTTTGAAACTTGAATCATGAATGTTATAATAATCGTTAATGATGATCCAGATGATGGCAATGTTGAATCATGAATGTTTATGCCATATGACATATGTTCAAAGTTGAAACTTGAATTGATGATTATGAATCATGAATCATGATAGATCATAGATGATAATTTAGAAATTAGATTCTGAATTTTGAAATATGAATGGTAATATGAATTTTTTATTTTTAATATATAATATATATATATTATGTGCCGTTTCCTGCCGTATCGTATCCAGATTTTTTGAAAATTTGCCGTATCCGTTTCAAACCCCGTACCCGTATCCGTTCCCGTATCCGTTTTCTGGTAACTTAGATTTATGGAGGATGCGGTGAGGAGAGGCCAAGTTGTGATTGTGACATCCTTCATAGGAGCTTTGGTCGGGAGAAATTCTAGAAGCAAAGCTTAGGTGTGTTGGAATTTCTAAGTCTAACTGTTAGAAATCCTTCCTGTACTTTTTGATTTATTTCTTCCTATTTGTTATGTCAATTAACAAGTTATTTACCATTTAAATACTGAAAATAAATACAAGTACAGTCTCAACACATACAGATCATCAACTGAAGGAAAAACAAGCACACAAGTAACACCGTTGTTTTTGGACTAATGTCCCCAGAAAAACCCAATGCGGGAAAACCAGTGCAGCTATCTGAGGGTTTTATTATTAAGCAGTTTCACAATACAATCTGGGTGCCAAAAATGGCTCACCCAACAGAGAATGCCCTCGGCAGTGGTACCTCTCAGTCGGAGACAAAAAATCATCCCCAATCTACCCCACAAGATCTCCCAACGTCAACCTCTAGGGTTTGTGTCAGCCTCTCTGGCCTAGCATCATCCTTTCTGGCCCAACGTCAGCCTCTCGGGGCTCTGCATTAGCCTAGAAACACTCCAGATGCTGAAGCTCCTTCTGTCACTCCATCTGCATCTGTCTCTACTGACATCCGCCAGTCCTGCTACACCTCTTTGGGGTTCCTGTAGCAAGGTATAATCCAAGAGGTTGGGTACCTCGAGGATCCTGCCCCTCATCGCCTGTAGTCCATCTGACTACAGCTCGATGTCTCCCCACTTCCTCTCAAGTGGTGTATGAGCACTCTTGGCATAGTTATCATCTGTCTCCACTTCTTGCTCTGCCCTTGCTGACGCAGCCTTGGTCTCAGAAGCCTCTCCCTTGCTCTTCTTCCTCAGACACTGGCTCGCATAGTGACCCAGTTCCCCACAATGGAAGCATTTGACCAGTGAAATGATCTCACCCTGTCACTAGATAATCAGTGACTGATCCTGTTGCACTGGAGGCTCTGCGTCACCCTCTACGTGGGTTTTGCACAGAACTGCGTCACTCCCGACAGTTTCTACGTCATCCCTCTTGGGTATTACATTGCCCCTCTTCTGGATCCTCGAATGGCTAAGAAAATCGAACTTTTGCCTTCCGAACTCACAGCTTGGCTCCCAGCAACTGAAACTCGACTTCCCTCAGTGGGAAACTCGACTTCCCCTCAAGGATTGTGTTGCCTCAGCGTCAGCACTGCGTGGGCTAGCTTTAGCCTTCCTCTGGACATCTTTTGGTTCTCCCTCTGCCTCGTACTCTCTGGAAATTCCTTCTTCCGGATTCTCACTGCCCCTCTGCTGCAACAAATCTCCTCAATCGATTTTTCCTCCTGAGAACTTCTCGCTTCGGAAAAACGATTTCCTTGATCTCTCTATGTATTTTCCAAATGACCCTCAAACCCCTTCTTATATCTTCCTGTTGGACAAATAACGGCCTAGATTAAAACATAATCAAAGGCTCAGATCATTTTGGCTTGATCCATGGCTTCTTCTAGAAGTTTCACTCCCGATTAGATTAATACCCATTAATATTTTAATTTTCCTAAGTTTAGACTTAGGAACCCCATTAAAAATATTAGTTATTTTAATAAAAATCACTTCTGGGTGGAATTTCCCAAAACGCTTTCTGAGTTCTTTGGAATACCTGTGCCCAAGCCTCCCTGCAAAATTTGAGGCTTAGAGCACATTTGATGCTACCCCAAATCAACAAGTTTTGATGGGTTTTGGTCAAGGAGCTTAGGGTTAATTTTGAAGCATTTTCTTAGCACCAGAGGTGGGGTTTCTAACAGTTCCTTTCCAGCCAGCAGTGCAATTTTATGGGCAGTGCAAAGCATTAGTGGAGAAATCATTATTAGCATTTGAGATCATTATTTTATCACTTGGGTTCTATCACGCTTGCCATTGAGGCAAGCCCAGGTGCATTTCCCCATACCATTGTACTTGCTCCATTGGATTAATAAAATGGCTCGGCTGGTTCTTACTTCTAGATTTTTTATGAGTATTTGCCGAATGTTTAAAATTTTTGTGTTGTAATTGTTTTTGCTTTACATATCACTGTTTATCCAAGTTTGGAACATTACAGTGGTATCAGAGCCCAGATCTTGGCTCAGCCGTGGGGGATTTTCCTATGAGTGAGGAGGATCGATAGAATATTACTTACAGGAGGCAAAGGTATTGGAGCAGGGAGAGGGAGTTGGAGATCACTCCAGACACAGAGGACTGTGGAAAGGCAGTGGTAATAGAAGACATGGGGGAGCCCAAGAGCAGAGAAGAGGTTGCCTTTGACAGTCTCTTTAAGGCTCTGAGCAATTTGGCAAAGGGCCAGAAGGAGATGTTGGATGAGATCAAAATGCAGAACCGGGAGCAGAGCACTCACTGGGAGTTCCTATTTGGAGAGACTTCGAGGGCCTCTCAACAGCTTGATCATCTTTCACCCACTGCACAGCCTCCATCATCGAGTGGGCCAACTCGAGTCACTCTACCTTCTTTCTTACCTTTGGCACAAGGTGAACCGGGAGGAGTTGAGGATCAATCACTGATGGGGGGCCATTTCAGGAAGTGGCAGTCCATGGGAGCAGACTTCAGAGAGGCACTATCTTTCAGAGACTTTTGCCAGCTCAAACAGAACGAGAAGGGGAAGGGGTATGGAGCCCATGGTACACAGAACTATGCGTTGCAGCACACCACTGGGAAGATGTACTTTCCCACCTACGATGGCACTACCAAGTGCACAGCACGTGCTTGAGTGGAGAAGCACGTGAAAATGGAAGCCTCGAGAAATATGAGGCCACATTTGCTTCCATTTGATCCCATCCACATCCTAAATGTATACATGTGATGGAGGGAGCAATCGTGGAGGCATGAGTTACCCATTTCCTTAGTCTGCTTTTTCCACCCCTCTGGTGCTTTTTTTACTTCTTTTTTATAAAGCTTTGATAAGGAGCATAGCTTAGGTGCCCAAGCTTGCTTTTAATGATGCATCATTGATTTACACCTAAGTTGCATGAAATGTCGAAACATCTAGAAGTTTCTGAAATAGGTACCACTGGAAACGCGAGCCCCAAAAAATGCAAACATCGAGCGAAACGTTATATATATATATAAAGCGCATCTTGCAAGAAAAAAAGAATGAGACACATAAATGACATTTTAGAAGGAAAACCCAATCTATCTTAACTCTCATAGATGATTAAATGATTCAAAATCCAAAATTATCATTTATAAATGAGGTTGTACATCCAAGATTCAAAAATGGGTCTTTATACACGAGGCTTTACATCCAAAATCAGCGTTTATATGTGGCTATATGTGCTGAGAATGAAACATAACATGAGCTAATGACAAGTACAATTACATATCTTATAATCCTAATCCTCATCTTCATTAACAAAAATACAACTAGAGCATGGATTGATTAGAGATAAATTAGTTTGTGGAGTGATTAGACATAAAATTTGGAGTTATATTAAATCTATTTTGGCCATATATGGGCTCCACAACCTTCTTGTGTTCCTGAGTGAGCCTGCAGAAGCAAAACAGTCACGAAATTAGGGAAAAATTGGGTGGAAATGGGGCAGATTTGTGTTGAAACGTTTCAGTGACATTTCCAAATCAGGAAATGCCACCCAAGCATTTCAGTCGCTTTTCGGGGAGTTTCGGGTACAAGTACACCACCCTGGAGGTCATTTCCTATAACATAGATTTACCCCTTAATGATGAGTCAACTTTTCGCTCATCGAGGTTGGGGCATGCAAGGGTTCCTTTATTATGTGATGGAGCATTTAATGTTCAGGAACCAGGTGATGTCTAATGAGGGGGATAGAGCTCAAGCTAAGTTTTTGCCCATGCGCTAATCGATGTCCCGACCATCTTTTGTGTTTTAACTTTTCTATTTCTTTTATTGTGGCCATATTATGCTTTTATCTTTCTTTTAACTACATCAATCTTCAGGGCATAGGTTTCTATCCCTGACTCAAGGATGTGTATGTGAGGGTGCCAATCCCAATGAACCAATGACAGCAAACCCGAAGAATGGATGTGAAATCAATGGAATGATGAAGAGTGTTAAGTATGGAATGATCATCGACACACCACTTCAATCCAAGTTTCCCAAGTAGTGTTCCTCCTATAACCCTAAAGCCCCAAAGGAGGTCCCACTGGACTAAGGCCAAAGACTAACCCCCGCGATAAGGTGAGAGTACAAGTTTAAAGTCAAGATCAGTCAATCATCCAAATCACCCCTTCATCCATGTTAGAATGCCCAAAACATTAAGTAAAAGCACATGACTGCAAAATGGTTAGATTACTTGCCGAGTGATGACCCACCTTCCTTCAGGAGGAATGTCAGATGGTGGGAGGTGCTTTACCAGTGCAAATGGCAAAGAAATGTGGCATATCATCATTTACTGATCAATGTATAGGGCTGCTGGCTAGCTGGCTATCCAAGATGGGAGAAAAAATTTCTCCTATGAGGTTACCCACTTTTGGTGGGTAATGGATACTAGATAGTAAAAATAATCATTGAGAAAAGTATGCAACAATAAGCACCTAAAGAGTCCTCAGTTCAAATCTCCATGTATGTTTCCATGATGAATTCCTCTAACCAATGGTATTGCTATAACAAAGGGGACAGATAAATGTCATTTACAATGCTAAACCATGTTTCGCACCGTTGCTTTACAAGACATAACGCACATTAGCGATGTCCAAGAGGCATAGTGGTGGGCTATTTACACCATTTCCTGCAGTCATAATTAATTTATTTTGGCCCACATATTCACTTCTATATCAGATAAAGGATTTCACAGTTCAGCCTGACAAATTTATTTATCTTGTTATTTCAAAAAATTGGCAACAAATTTTGTATTTTGTAATCAGCACAAATATTCACTTCATAATAAACTTTTTACAACAAGAAGACAACATAGTGCAACAGATAACACCCTTATAAAAATATGGAGCTCCACTTTATTCTGTCTATCACAAGTCTCACTTGTCATCCAGTAGATTACAACCTTGATTCTCTTGCAACAAATTTTCATTACTCTAAAGTGCATTACACTCACCACAGAATTCAAGGGAGAGAAGAGTCTAATAGACATGAGTAATCACCTTCTCCGAAGTGTAAACTTTTCCAATAGCTGTGTTCTGCAAAATAGTTGCAGCTACCTGTAAAACAATAATATTAGCTATTGCTTTAAACTTTCCTCTTTACAATAGCCAATTTTTCTCTCCGATTCCATAACTCAATGACTCAGCACACATTCTAGAACTTATTGAGCAGAGTCCAGTGTCAGCAGAATCTTTGTCAAAAACTGAAACAAAGCCTGATGCCTGTTGAAACTTGCGACCTGCTTGTTTGTACAAATAAGAATAGCCATGATGCTAATGCTCAACTATCATAAAATCTTCACAAAAAATATATGATTGCTATTCCTGCTCTTAACCATGGAATCAGAATTACAATCATGCTGACATAAACATGAAATATCTAATAGACTCCTAACCAAAAAGCTAGCATCAATCTTGCACAATGAAGGAGGCAAATCTCTACATATAACAATGCAACAAAACATGAGCATAGCTGCTGATAATGATCAAGGATAAATGTCTAGCATTAGATAATGGCATACCTCACCACCATTAATTGGTAGATCATAGCAAGGATTTAATTTCAGTGCACGCTCAAGATAAGGAATCCAATGCCCTGTTAGTAAATCGCGTCTAATCATTTCAACACCACCCTGGTAATACTGTTCAAGACAACATGGATATAAAAATCAGACATAGATTGTATAGTTGCATTAAGACACATAAAACAGTAAAAAGGAGACTCCTGTTTCCAGTAAAATGTGATACCAAGGACATCGTAAGATAATGCATGGAAATAACAAGTAAATTCTCGCTTTACCTCAAGCATGTTCCTCAGAAAAGGCTCCTCATTAAAATAATCCCGGCGAACAAAGACAAAAGGTATCTTGTATGCTAATGCCTCACTGACAGTACCATATCCGATTTTTCCTGGGACAAGGTAGCCAACTTCATTCTTTTAGACTTGCCATATATACACACATTGAATGCTACAAATACTCTGAGCATATGAATATATTAATATATAACACCTTCAGAATATAACAACATACCTAGAATGCAATCACAAGCTGCAATTAGATCAGGTGTGTACACATCTGCTGGAAGCCTTTTAAAGTTGCATGGGAACTCTTGCCTTGGAGATGCAGCACATACCTTCCTTGATGAAAAATCCCAAAACAGAGTATTAATTAAATTATCTACCACTTTTCTTTTGTCTTCATGTCATAAGTTATAACAGAATGAAAACAAAAACCTACAACTACAAAACATTAGCAAATTTGCATGTTCTTTAACGCATACCAAGCATATCCAACCAGGTGGCAAAGATTCCTCCTTCAATGTCCAGCTGGCGTGCTGTGTATCACATTTAACAAACTGTAACAGTCAACTTTACAGAAAAGATAGATTTCTGAATAGTTACATGAATTGAAGGTAAAAAATGAATAACCTCAGAAGATGATACCACAATCTACTGACTGCTTGCAGGTAATTTACCCTCGTATTATGTGCATGTGTTTTCTTAAAAGTGAAACAAAAAACATATAATAAGGAGCTGCAAAAAACTTCTTAAGGGGATCGCAACATAGTGATCACTTGAGGTGCATAAGTAACTGATTAATTACAATGTAATTAGACTAGCCAACATACCTGCCTACAAGCATATATAAACCTACAGAGGATGATGCTAGCACCCAGGATTGTCTGCAATCTTAGTGTAAGCATCAACATCAACGATAAATCCATATTGACATTATCATGCAGGGCATTATTGAATAATTTCAGTTTCATCATCATGCATCCACCATAAGTATAGTTCGAGATGCATGCAGGCAATTGTTTGACATGCAAGATAGACAAAGTATTGAAATTTCTAAGTCTGACACGTTAGAAATCCCTACTGCATTATCTGGTTTAATTTCTCCTACTTGTTTATTCCATTAACAACTTATTTATAAATATAAATACTGAAATAAACACAAATGCAGCCTTAACTCATATACAGATCAGCACCTGAAATAACTGAGACAAACACACAAGGGACACCGTTATTTTTGGACAATCGTCCCTGGAAAAAGCCAATCCGGGAAAATCGGTGCACCAGTTATGAGGGTTTTATTATTATGCAGTTTCCCGAATGCAAATAGGGTGCCAAAAATGGCTCACCCTTCAAAGAATTTCCTTGGAAGTAGTACCTCTTCTTGGAGACAGACATTCCACCTGATCAGCCACCGGATGATCGATCCCACAGCGACTACGAAAGCTCCCTAGCTGGACAGTGAAAGTTGCTCCAAGCTTCTCCACTGCTCTGCGTCACTCTCCAGGGACTGCGTCACCTTCTCAGCGCCACTCTGCCCCACAAAAATTTCCAGTGTTGCCTCTTGGCCCTGCGTTAGCTCTACTAGCCTCTGCGCAGCTATTGCTACCTCTGCGTCAGCCACTTGGCTCTCTACATCAGCCCTCTGGCCTTTTGCGTCACCCACGGTTGCCTCCTCAACCTCTGCGTCAGTCCCAGCTTCCTCTGCGTCAACCTTCCCAGGCTCTGCACTGTCTCTCTAGCACTATCTCTACCTCTCTGCTATGTATTCTCGGCCTTCTGTCGAACTACCCCTCGCTACAACAAATCACTAATTCGATTCTCTCAGCAAACCCCTCTCCTGAAAATCAAACTGACTGATCAATTTGGTGTGTCTCCAACTAACCCTCAAGCCTCATCTTATACTTTTCCTATTGACGATTCAAAGGTCGAGATTAAGTCTCTAATCAACGACTAAGATTAGATTTGGCTTGATCCATGTCATTTAGAACATTCTCACCCAGTTTTATATTAATACCCATTAATATTTTAATTTTCCAAAGTTTAGACTTAGGAACCCCATTAAAAATATTAATTATTTTAATATCTCTCCACCCAAGTGGAATTTCCCCAAACCATTTCTGGGCCTTGGACATCTTATGTGCCTTAGCCTCTCCACCAATTTTCATGGCTAGAGCACATCCGATGCTACCACAAATCAACACAAACACTTTTACACATACATGCATTTAGTGTTACCTACATGTGTGGTTCCAAGCACTCTATGACGTTTGCATTACTATTTTGGAGCATGCCTATTTTTAGGCATGACTATTTATGGGTGTTACTATTTTTAACAAGTGTCACCACTGTTCATATTCAAGTTCTTTAGTAATGTCTATTTGTAGATGTTATTTATAGTCGGTTTCTATTTTAGCAGGAATCATTCTTGCTTGCTTCCTAGTTGGCCGAACTTCAAATTTTGGTACCCCCCATTTTTAGATCATTCCTATTTTTAGCAAGTACCATTCCAGGCAGACTACATGTATAGCAGGGTTCATGTGTGCAGCATTTTAATAACAGGATTTCATTTTCAATGTTTCCCACTTTTTAGGAACACACTATATTACCTCTTCAACTTGCCTCTAAGAGGAAAAAGCCCTAATCCATGGATGCAACCTTGAGGTCACCTTAGGAGAAATGCTAATGCCACCTTAGTATGGTTCTCCTTTTCACTTTTGGCCAGATCTCTAAGGCCAAGTGGGTATCCTTAAAGTATATCATGAAATAACTTAAGTCTATAAAATTAATTGTTTGAGAACCCAAGAGTCCAAGATTTAGCAAGTAAACCCTATGGATGATAACAATATGGTGCAAAGATTCACTCTATGACACTACAACGAGATAAATCCAATAGGAATGTAACTTTGAAAGTACAAGGATTCAACGCTTAAGGAAGTCTTGAATGCTATGCTAAGTTGCATGACACAAGGAAATGGGTACATGTTTTTGAAACTGAAGCACACTGGAAACACAACCTCCCTGCCAAAATTTGTAATGAAGAAATGAGATATCTATGTGTGTGCGCTATTTTATAAATAGCACATTATATTGAAAATTGGAAAGAAAGCAATATAAATAAATGAGCAAGAACATTTAAATGACAATCATAATTGTCAAAGAAATTTCCATCATCCCTTCTATTGTGATCCTCATCATTAGTATCACTCTTTGCCTCTACCTCAATTGTCTAGGGGCATCAATCAACACCACCCAGTTTTGATCAAACTACCTAATCCAAGCTCTAAAATATGGTAGAAAAAATCTTAACATGCCTCATCAATGATTTTGGCTTGAGTGAAGGGCACATTTTTGATAAGGCTGTGAAAGAGTTGTCTAACAATCAATGTCATCAACATCAAGGTACATACAGTTCTTGGTGCTCTTGATTAAATGTCAGTCCCATACCTTCATAGGCGATAGAATCTAATGAAATTGTTGCAATGCTACAAATCTTGAACTTCTGAAACTTGTTAAGTCTACTGAATTTTAAATGGGATGTGAAGTTTTACTTTCTCCATATGAAACTAATGAGGTTGGAATCACTCTCAAACATACTGAAACAATTAATGGTAATGTTAAAAATCCAAGAAAATATCCTTTACTAAGAATTTAACATTACCATTAATTGTTTGCATTTTTTGTGCAACTTGACACGAAAACCCTCTTTTAAAGTAAAATTTCTGGTCCTAGTGGCTTCTAGAAGGCTCAATGATTCATAATTAACCTCTAATTAGGCATTAAAACCAAAAAATTGAGTCCACCAAATTTAGGCAAAATGGCACAATTTTTTGGAAACACATTGTACAAACATTGAAACATGTTTCAATCTGTATGAAATGTGTTTCCCACAAGTGAAATGTATTTCATGCAAATTGAAACATGTTTCAAGCATGTTTCAGTCATGTTTTAGAGTTTCGGTATGAAAACGCGACTCATACAAGGGGGGCCACATAAACGCTATGCTTCATACAAGTCAATTTTAGCATTTATAAAGCCAAGCATACATCCACTTGATCTAACTTATATAAGACACTTTATAATTATATGGCTATATGAACAAAATCTGTTTTTATGATCTTATTTAGGGTAATTTCCATATTTGAACAATTGTTTAAAATTATTAATTAAACCTAACCAATTGATCTGAAATTAAGCTCAATAGGTTAACTTGCAAATCTGATTTCTTATATGCAAATGGGAATTCCTAATTTGCTTAATTAACTAATAACTCAAGTAAATGATGTGAAATTGAAGCAACAACATGGAATAAATCACAAATAGGGATTAATAAATGACTTGAACAAGTTTCAAAATTGTGATCTAAATAAAACAAGTCTAGGAAATGATTTCTTAGCTATGCAAAATAACTAGACTTGAATTTGAAATTGAATGTGAAGTAAACAAGCCATTTCAAGAGACTATAAAGGTTTGATATGGCTGTGAAAATTTGGAAACCTCGAATCCTACTGCAGCGGCTGATAATGTTTCTTCTATTTGTTAAATTAATCAAAGAAATTACTTGTCGTTTCCTGCGGAAAATATCGAAACATATACACTGTAGCCTTCACAAATACAATACTATGGAAGAAATAAAAACACTGGAGGAATAGATGCACACACATAATAAACATGTTATTTTTGGACCAATGTCCCTGGAAAAACCCAGCTTGGGAAAATCAGTGCAGCAGTTGAGGGTTTTATTATTATGCAGTAGTAAATCTGAGTACAAATCATTAGATGCCCAAACTGGCTATCTGATACAGAGAATAATCTGACAAAGAGGTAGTGAGAAAATATCTCACGTTGTCACTGGAGATCCGAAACTTATTCGAGCTCTGGATGAGCTGCCCTATGCTATCTCTACACAGTGTTTGCATTGGCTCACACATTCACTGCGTCACAACTTAAGGGACTGCGTCACCCTCTTTTGATTTTCTTCCCATTGGAAACTCGACTCCCTAGCCTTCCAGACTCACACCTCAGCTTCTGGCACTAGATCTCTATTGCTCCCCAGCAAAATTGTGAACTCCCTCTGAAGCACTGTGTTGCCTCTGCGTCGCACTGCACTACCTCTCTGGACCTCTGAATGCCTTCTCTGCCTTGCACTCACCGAGACTGGAAAAATCCCCTCTGGTCTACTATCCCTGCCCCTCACTGCAAGAAGATAACTTGATCTCTCTCTGGCAAGTCAGAGCTGCTACTCTTGAGAATTCGATCTCTAGATCTCAATATCTTGATGTGTTCACCAAGTGCCAATCAAACTCCTTATAATCTCTCGTTGGAGCACTAATGGCCAAGATTAAAACATAATCAAGGACTAAGATTAACTGGGAGTTGACCCTCGTCTTTATCTAGAAGATTCACACCATAACTAATTAATACCCTTTAATTAATCACATTTCCTAAGTTAAGACTTAGGAATACATTATAAATTATTATTTATTTTAATTAAACCATCTCTAGGTGTAATCTTTCCAAACGATCTCTGGGTCTTCAAGAATGCATGTGTATTAGCCTCTATGCAAAATCTCAAGGCTAGAACACATATGATGCTACAGAAATCAACACTCCCTCTTAGCGAGGAACGTGCTCTAGTGTTGCAACCCACTAAAGCATCACTCTGTCTCTGCACCATATCCTGTTGCGCTGCTGATGTTTGGCTCTGCTGCACATCAACCAATGCGCAACTCTAATTTCTGCATCCGTGCTGTTGTTGGCCCTGTTGAACTGCTACCAACACTGCATCTGCACTGTAACCTTCTCTAGTTGTTACTGTTGCAACTGCAACAGCGACAACGGAAAAGCATCCAAAACACTGAACCAACTGTGATTAGTAAGATGCATTTGTCACCCGATTCCTGGTTGTTGCTAGACTTTGTGTTGGCACTGAAGATTTCGCATTGCTGCTGACTCTACTTTGTGCCAACTGCACTGCTGCCAACCCTGCACTGTGCTGCCCAGCATCTGACCTGCTACTAGTTACTGCTGGAATTTCTACGTTTAACTCGTTTGAAATTCTTCCTGTACTATCTGGTTTATTTCTTCCTACTTGTTTAATTACTTAACAAGTTATTTACCATGTAAACACTGAAAATAAACACAAGTACAGTATCAACATCTACAGATCATCAATTGAAAGAAAACAAGCACATAAGTGACACCGTTATTTTTGGACCAATGTCCCCCGAAAACCCAATGCGAGAAAACCAATGCAACTATTCAGAGAGTTTTATTATTATGCACTTTCAAAATACAACTAGGGTGCCAAAAATGACTCACCCAATAGAGAATGCCCTCGGCAATAGTACCTCTCCTCAGAGACAGATATTCCGGTTGAATAATCACCAAATGAACGATCCCACCGCTCTACGTCACTCTGATAGGGACTGCGTCACCCTATCCAGCTCATCAGCACCCAGTCTGTCCCACGAAATCCTTCCAACGCTGCCTCTTAGCCCTGCATCAACTCTGCTAGCCTCTGTATCAGCTTCTGGAGCTTCTGCGTCAGCCCCTAGACCCTCTGCGTCTCACACGCTGGCCTCTCCTGCCTCTATGCAGCTCCTCACTGCCTCTGCATAGCACCTAGTTGCCTCTGTGTCAACCTCTTCAGGCTTTGCGCTGTATTTTTGGTACCAACTCTGCCTCTCTGCTATGTATTCACTGCCCCTCACTGTTGATCAATGATTCTATCTCTCTTAGCATACCCCGCTCTAGAGAATAGAATCACTGATCTATCTAGTGTGTTCTCCAACTGATCCTCAAGCCTCCTCTTATACTTTTCTCGTTGGTCCATCAACGGCCGAGATTAAATCTCTAATCAACAACTAAAATTAGATTTGGCTTGATCCATGACTTTTGGAACCTTCTAACCCAATTTTATATTATTACCCATTAATATTTTATTTTTCCTAAGTTTAGACTTAGGAACTGTATTAAAAATATTGATTATTTTAATATCTCTCAAACCGGTTAGAATCTGCCCAAACCATTTATGGGTCTTGGAGATCTCATGTGCTTTAGTCTCTCCACCAATTTTCATGGCTAGAGCACATTTGATGCTACCCCAAATCAACAGCTACTACATCTATCACTCTGGCTCCTAACTGCAACTACTGCCACTGATCCATCCTGCTACTACATGTTGTGGGCTCCCGTAGCAAGGTATTGATTCATGAGGTGGACCTCATCAAGAATCCTGCCTATCCTATAGCTCTCTGGGGTTATAAAACCAAATTACCGCACCTCACTCCTAGAGGTATGGTTGTCATCATCGCGAATTCTGATCTACTCATACTGTTGTTGTTACTGCTATGCTGATGCTTCTGCAATGTTGCTGCAACTATTGCAATAATGAGTCTGATCTCCCCAGATCCTAAAGTACTAGATTCCATAGGGCTACTCCCTCTGAAACTAGATACGCTATGGGAAATCTCTCTACTCCCTCCCGGCAACTCACACAGTCCTCATGTACTGGAAACTGGGTTGCGAAGCTCTGTGCTGGGAATCTCCTGGGTGGAACTGCAACTACACACTATAAATGGGCAATTTACATTGTCTATGTCACTGCAACTAATTCTACAACTGCCTTCCGGAAACTGAATGCAACTAGCTATGCAATTGTCATTTGAATGACTAGCTGCGTCTACTGACACTGTGATCCTCCTGCTACTGACTCCGTTGGGCTCTCGTAGCACGGATACTGATCCATGTGACAAATTTCTAGCAACTGGATGTAAATTGTTGCTCTTCCATGGATCCTGCCCATCTGCAGCCATCCAAAAAAAATGTTGAATTCCTCCTCTTCTCCTCTACGCAGCCGCTGACTGGGTTTTCCCACTCCCTGCTGGAGTGGGCAAATATGCTCAAAACTACTGCTGCTCTACTAGGAAAAATCGAACTTCTAGGCTAGAAGTTCCCTGAGGAAAGAATTCCCTCAATGTGTGCCCTTCTTTCCTCCTGATGCTATTTTGCACTAGCAAACTACTGCAAAATAATTGCATCCCAGTTGAAGATCCGCTTTGCAAGGAAAACATTGTTGCTCCCTTCCGCCTCTGGTAAGCTTTGATCTGGAAAATCTAATTTCTCTATCGACTCACTCAAAGAAATAGACCTTTCCTCAAAACTCGACCCTCTTGGCCCAACAACTACGCTACCTCTAGGGTTTCGAATTGTTACCTACGCAGAAATTCGAACCTCCTCCTCTTCTACTATTGAGCTCTCCGGCTTACAATATGTCCTCTTATACCATGTGAAAATTCGGTGACCCGAATCCCTACAACAGCAACTAATTGAATTTCTCCTACTTGTTAATTTCTAAATCAAGTTATTTACAATGTTACGCAATAAACATTGAAATAAAATCTACTGCAGCCTTCACAACATAAATACTGCGGAAAAATATGTTGAAATTTGGTACCGGAGGACAGGTGGTTCCCTTAGGCTTTGATCTTTGGCCTAGGGAAAAGTGTCCAAAAGATTTTAATTTTTCTCCCAAAGTGACTTTATAATTTTATAAAGTTAAATCTAATTTAAAAGTTACTTTAAGTGATAAAGTTACTAAGTCTAATTTTAAAGTGACTTTTATAAAGTCAATGAAA
>APFE031482966.1:24089-38340 GCA_000404065.3 Pinus taeda
TTATGTTTTTAAAATCAATACATATAAGTATCTAAATAATAGTTAAAATATAGAAATCTAGAAATAGATAACAAAATCAAGTTCATATTGATATTTATTTGATTTCATCTTAATTATGATATGAATTTACACTTGTTTTCTTGCGCAATAGATGTTTTTGTTTTAGTTTCACCCATTAACAACATTGAAAATTTCAAGTATTATTTGATGTGGTGCACTAAACGAAAAATGACGTTATTGGAAACCTATGATGATAACAATTTTATATATGAAAGAGGGTCTATTATACTGAAAGGTTATTTTTTCCATGAAACTCACCAAATTGAGAGTAATGTTTACTTTCAAGACTATCGACTTGATGTCATAATTTTTCAATATAGTCACTTGGTGTGTGAAGTGCACATAAAGTTGATAGAAGTTCAATCAAAAAAATAATTGAAAGTTAAAAAATGGAGAATGTCAAAAGCTAACGATGAAAAAATCATTGAAGATTACATTCTAATAGAATTTTTTTAATTGAGCTACCCAACAATTTCTTCTACTTAAATTCATCTTTGAGAACTTAGTGTTCAAGTACATTTTTAGCATTTCCTTTTGTGCACTCTTAATGTTATATGCCTAGGGTGGATAATATGGGGTACAAAGGGAGGTATCCAAGGGAGTAATGTAATAATGGGATGGGACATAGTAATAAACAAGGTGGTTAACCCGTATCATGTAAGGGACCACAAGTAGTTAGTAATAATGTAATGGGCCCATGGTATTAGATAGATAGTGTTGAGGGAACCATGGTAATGACCCATGGCATTGTATGTATGAGGCTTATATAGAGGCCAGAGGCTCCACATTGGGGGGGATGTCAAGGATTATTGTGTGAACATGCATATGGCTTGTGGAGTGTTCTCCTTCCTTAAGGAGAGAATATATAGCATTGCCCTACCTTAATGGTTTGATCAATAAAGAAACATTTATATTCTATCTATTCAAATCTTGTTATTTTGGGTATACTTTCATTATCTTATATTTTCATATTAGATCCATAACAAGTGGTATCAGAGCTATAACAAGTGGGATCGAAGCTATAACAAGTGGTATCAAAGCACTTTCTTGGACAAAAGTGGAGAATTTTTTTATTATTTTTTTTGCAGGAACTTTTTGGGGGTGACAAGTTTGCAGATTAGATCTATAGATTTTGGGGAAAAATATGCAAAATATAATTGTAGATCCAGTTTCTTTGTGAAAAATACCCAATTTCAAAAGAAAAAATTGGCCACATCAGAGTCTGGATGAAGGAGATATCACTGATCTAAAAATCAGTGGTGTTGTAGACATTTTTCAGTGCAACGAGTTTGTGGTGCAAATTTGGGCAATATGGGGCACAATATGCGAAATATAATTGTAGATCTAGATTCTTCGTCAAAAAATACCCGATTTCAAAAAAACATCAGTCAAATCAAAGTCTGGATGAGAGAGATATCACTGATTTAAAATTAGCTCTTTTTTCAGAATTTTTGGTGATGGTGGAAGAGTTGCAGCATAGATCTAGAATTCCAGTGCCTAGATCAGGATTTCTACCACTGAGAAGATGCAGAAAGGTTATTCGATTTCCAAAAATAGGTCATAATAGGGATTTGAGCGATATTGACGGTGTGGCCATTTCAAATTTTCGCCAAGTAAGTGAATTTCATTCAAAGCACTCTTCATGGCATCTCCAGATTTTACAGGAAAAGATAATGGTCCTACTATTGAAGAACATATAAAAACACAAAAGAAAGTATGGGGAAAACATTGGAGATTTTGGGTAGTGGCTAAATTTACAGATGAGGCGGCCACATGGTGGGGATTAATTAACCAAAAGAATTGTTCCAACCTGCCCGATGAAGAATTTGAAAAATTCCTTTTAGACAAATGGTCTCATGCTAGAAAACAAGATAATGAGAAACATGTGATGTTATATCCCACTAGTATCTCCTTATTGCAGGTTCATGGATTGATTCACAAGGAGAAGATCATTGTGTCTATAAATCCTAGTTGCAAGAATAATTTTATCAATGTTAATTTGGCAAAAAAATTGCAAGTTTTAGCCAAACACATTGAAAACACATAGGTTGATGATGAGAATGTTCAAGTTTATAAGGATTTGAAGCTTTCTATGGATAGGTATGTGTTGCATGATGATTTTTATACTCCAGATATGGATAACATGGATGTTGTTTTGGGATATCCTTGGATGGAATTCGTGGGTACTATCAATATTAATGTGTAGAAGAAATTCCTGAAGCTCTGGTATAAAAAGAAGAAAATTACATTGCAGGATATTTCCATTAAGACCCAAGCAGAGACTATGGAGGCAGAAGCACAAAGTTCTAATGATACTTACACATCAGATGATGAGAAGTTGATGGTCGACACTCAAACACAAACAGAGGCTGAAGCAGGAAAGGTTATAGATGCTAACACATTAGATGAGGGCTCAGTGGTTGAAGTAATATTGGAAGATAAGACACCACAGCAAGCACCACCACATGCACCAGATAACAGTCAGGTTCCATTATCGTGTGAATTAAAGAAAAAGACACCGTGGGTTAAAACTTCAACATATCATCACCCACATCACCCCGCAAAAAAACAACCAACAAGATGCCAATGAATTAGCCACAAGGACAACAACCCCTGAACGACAGATAGAGAAGAGAAAAAATCAACTTACTACACATCAACACAGAAGAGCTACTAAGGTCAAGTTCCATCTCAACCGAGCGAGGCACTAGCGAAATCGAGGGTTCACCTTTCTCTTGGATGGCTAGAAACATGTGTATGGTACCAATGGACTACTCTTTTGAGTAGATCTTATTATTTGTGGTCTTCCCATGTTTCAAGGATGCAACATGTTAAGGGGGGTGGAATGCTATATACCTAGGGGGGATAATATGGGGTACAAAGGGAGGTACCCAAGGGAATAATATAATAATGGGATGGGCCATAGTAATAAATAAGGTGGTTAACCCGTATCATGTAAGGAACCACAAGTAGTTAGTATTAATGTAATGGGCCCATGGTATTAGATAGATGGTGTTGAGGGAACCATGGTAATGACCCATGGTATTGTATGTATGAGGCCTATATAAAGGCTAGAGACTCCACATTGGATGGGATGTCAAGAATTATTGTGTGAACAGGCATATGGCTTGTGGAGTGTTCTCCTTCCTTAAGGAGTGAATATATGGTGTTGCCCTACGTTAAGGGTTTGATCAATAAAGAAACATTTCTATTCTATCTATTCAAATCTTGTTATATTTGGGTATAATTTCATTATCTTATATTTTCATATTAGATCCATAACAAGTGGTATTAGAGCTATAACACTTAAGTTGTACTTCCTAAGAATGTGATGATGTGAAAAAAATACCCATTGGGTCTTGTATTCAGTTACAAAGTTATATATATACTGCCTATTATGTAGACTTATATTCAGGATTCACTGGTCTATTAATTTGTGATGTATATTGGGCTATTACTGCTCTGTTAATTTGTGATTATGGTTGATTGAGCCGAGCGTTGTTACTGTAATGTTAATTTATGATGCTGGTTGGTTGAGTCATTTACTAAGAATAATTTACTAACATTATAATAATTATTCAATACAAAATGTACCAACTAAATGCAAATTTACTTTCATTTCTACGTATTCATGAACTTAAATTATATGTAAAACATTTAAAAGAATCAAACCATGCATGCATGATGCAAATTGTGGGCCAAGTTTTATAATGCAATTTGATCTAACTTATGTAAATGTGCATTCAAAAATCTTTATATTAAAAATGAGCTATCAACCAACATCTATAGTAGCCTTTCTATACATGAATCCAAAACATACATACCATATTTTATAATAAAATTTTAATTTATCATTTTTTTAGACATTTACACTGAATTATAATATTCATTCAAATGCAAAATGTAGACCTTACATTTTGTAATTTTCATTTTTAGTAGATTCATTTTAAATAACCTCACAAAACAAACTTAAAAAAAAAAAAAAAAAAAACCTAACAATCATCTACTAACATTATATGAATGACTGAATGTAAAATGTAACAACTAAATGAAAATATGTAAAACATTTAAAATCATCAAACCATGCAAGCATCATTCAAATTGTGGGCCATGTTTTATAATGCAATTTTATCTAACTTATATAAATGTGCATTCAAACAACTTTATATTAAATCTTAACTACCAACCGACATCCATAGTAACCTTTCTATACATGAATGCAAAATGTACATACCATAATTTATAATATAATTTTAATTTATCACTATTTTATACTTCTACATTGAATTATAAGATTCATTCAAATGCAAAATGTAGACCTCACATTTTGTAAGCTGGAATTTTACTAGATTCATTTTAAAAATGTCGAGAAAAAACAACTTTAAACAAAACTTAAGAAGCATCTACTAACATTATAGGAATGATTGAATGGAAAATGTACCAACTAAATGCAAATTTACTTTGATTGCTCCATATTCATGAACTTAAATATGTAAAACGAAGTTTTAAGCATCAAACCATATATCATGCAAATTGTACCATGCAAAATGTACATAAAATAAAAATTAGCATGTATTGAATCATAATAAAGAGTTCAAGATTTAAAATATGTCCAAATTTTTTAAATATAAATAAAAATTTGTCAAATAATAATATGCATCAATTCATTATAAAGTGTTTTACTTTAAATATGTCCAAAATTTATATCATGATAAAAGTAAATATAACATTAAAAGACTATCAAATAAAAAGTTGCATCAATTTAGACAATTTCTCTTAAATATATGACCTATCAACCTCCTCGTGCTCTCATCTAAATCATGGATTCCCTACACAACATGTGTAGTTTCATATATACATAACATTATGTACTTTAAAATTAAATTGTGATGTTTTAAAACTAAATGAGAATGTAAGATCATCAAAACAAAATTATAAAAAAGTTTCAAATTCCATGCAATACCTCTTGGTGTTCGCCCTCCATTGTGCCGTTTTGGTGTTTGCCTTGCATTTCACCCTCTTGGATGCCTTGTACAATACATTTACATGTATATATTAGAAATTTTAAATTGCATGTATGAAAATGAATAAAATCACAATATTAAATAAATTTGTACATGACTTTTTCAGATTTTTTATATGATCCTATCCCCATAGTCGACTCCATTGATAAAATCCCTCAACAATGGAAATCATTTCCCAAACCTAAAATTTCAAAAGTTTAAAACTAGAAGATAAATCTATAGATCATTTTTTAATGAAACTTGCACTTAAATTTATACCAAAACATGAGTGAAATATTAAATACTTGTGGAATATATGCTAATAGGGAGGAAGAGGGTGAATTTATGTTGCAAACATTGATCAGAATCATAATCTGTTAACATTTTATTATATATACATAATTGTCTCTAAAAATATGTGCCAACAATATATCGATATAATAAAAGTAGAATAATAATTGTATAAACATGAAATCTTAAAAAAACTAACATCTCCCAAAATATCTTCTTTGGAACCTAAACATGGGACTATGAAATTATCAAAATTTTTCATTAAAGAAATGAGTTAACTGCAAATGGTGAACATATGATACATTTGTGTTAGATTATATCTGAAAAAAATTAACGAAATGTACATTAATCGAAATTAACATATACATTGAAAATTACATTAAAGTATCCACCCTGACCATTAACACATATCGCTCCAAGACCCTTTTCTTCATGAACAATTAGGTCTTTCCATCACTTACAACAAGCCTTTGCATATGCTTTAAGCTCCTCAATATTCATATTATCTATGTCTTCATTTATTTTATATGTAAAAGTAGCATATCGATCAGCTCATGCTCTTTGCCAATTTAGACCGATATCAATCCTAGTCAATGCATCTCTGACCACAAAGTTATTAGATGAGGAGGTTGGCATATCAAAGGAGGTTGAGAGTGAGGCAATTCAATATAACTTAATGTTTCCTTATGATCATACAACCAACCTTTCCCAGTACCATAATATTCATATGGAAGGTCATTATAATCAGATTTCATACACAAAAAATAAAATATGCATAAAATAATTTTGCAAAAGAAACTAGAACCTCATCATTCCAAGGAATCTTTCCATACGGTGCAAGGATCCTATAATACAAATGGCTTGCTATATCAGGGTGCTTAAAATATTTCACCTTGAGCATCTTTGTTTTCGGCCCTTCTTTGAAATTAAACATAGATTTTGAATTTTCTTTTGTAACCCTTTTATTAATATCAATCCATTTATCTAGACCCATCACTTCTTCCTTTCTATGCCTCATCACATCTATAAATGAATCCATCATTGGCCCAAGCTTCTCGTAAATATCAAGAAATGAGCTTAGAGAGTGCGCAACTATTTCTAAGCTTTCTCCACTCTCTACAGGGAGATCCAAACTTACAAGATCTTTATTCAATTTAGAATAATGATTTTTTCACCTTTGTATTGTGAATTTTTGAAGGATTTTCTCCCAAGGGATCTCATCTAGAATATCAGATGGATAAATGGTTGTTGGTGTCTAGCCTTCATATTGAAATGTTCAGCTTCATTTACATCTACTTGCACCAACATTTTCACCCTCTGGATCAATATATAAAATTACATAAATATAAACACATGTGAACAATTGTATAACCACGGATATGCAAGATAGACATGTGTACGCATATGTACATACAATTCATTTACATGTACAATTTTTTTTTAACGTCAAACAAAAATTATATAATTTACGAAAATGATGTTCACCACTCGGAGAATGTTGACCACCCTGAGATTCATGCCAACCTGAATAATTTTGACCACCATGATATTTATGACCACTTGAATAATGTTAACCACCCTAAGATTGATGATCACTCGAAGAATGTTGCCCACTATCATGCAAGAACATTGTGAGTGAAGCATCTAAAAAAATTAGAGAATCAATTCAATATTGATGTGTACAACATATTACTTTACTTATTTATCATTTAAGTAAATTCACATAAACATATATATAATAAATACCACAATATAAATAATGGACCTCCCTCGATTCATTTAATATTCTGTTTGATCCATGACCTTGACCTCCTGCTCTAGTAGACTCATGAGAATCTATTGATGTTCGCCTCAAAGAGTCATGTGGTAAATTCTCATCTATGATATGGATATCTATAGATTTATAGATGCATGATATTTAAAAATTTACCTCATTCATTTCCAATTCTTTTTTAAAATGTTATTTAAAAAGATAAAGAATTCAGAAAATCATTGTAACCCTTGGAGTTACCTCATGCATTTAAAAACCTTGAAATTTCTATTTAAAAAAATTAAGAATTCAAAAATTGATATACCCTTGAAGTTACCTCATTGCACTTAATTGGATGTAACTTGAAATTACATCATTCATTTTAATATCTTAATGCTATTTAACATCTAAATAATTTAGAAAATTAATATAACAATTTGAAGCTCTTCATTTAAAATATACTCAAGACTAAAAACAAAAATGTTGAAGCACATACATTTTGAAAATTAAATACAAAATTTCCTGAAACATGTCAAGTTCATCAAGTTGTTCTTACATAGTGGGGGCACACTTGGTATAGAATTGAAAAAAATACATGGTCATTAGAAATGACACATTGGTAACTAAAAAGCATACGCATATTGAAGATATCTTACAATGATCATCAATAAATATTGATGGAGAACTTATTAACATTAATTCATCTTTGACACACAAATAATTAATTGGAATTTCCCCATATAATAGACCACTAGACATCTTATTAACTTTTGCACAATGTCTTATGCTAAATGATTGAAATTACGTGACAATATTTCTTGCTTCTCCATGTCGTTTTTCTAACCTCTTTTTTTTAACTTGGTACACATCTTTCGGCTGGGTGCAAACAAGTTCAGAATTAGTGAAGATTGCAATTACATTGGATCCATACTCCCTAGTTGTACCTGAGCCTATTATCAATGCAATATAATATGCTTCATTTTTTGTTGTTCTTCCAAGTACATTCATTTAGCTTTGGAGGACATTGTTCGTCACAATATTTCATAACACACAACTAATCACTGCTAGCACTGGATTGGGATAACAAGAAACTTCTATGCATAATGTCCATTTTTCAACCATATGTAATGGGTTTTATGATCCCTATAAAAAAAAAAGCAATAAAATGATTTTAATATATTTATACAGGTATTGTTACGTTGTGCAAAATATGATTGTTTAGAAAAATCTGTTGGAAGGGTAGGAAGTAAGAAAGGTTATTTCTGCTTGGACAGATGGTTGGAGAATTGCAAGAAGAAAACAACTAGAGATCTCTAATTCAACTCAACTACAAATTTTTAATTCATTAAACTTAGCTTCAACTCAACTGAAGGTTGAAAGTATATACAATTTTTTTTTTAATGTTCATTCCATAGGTACAAGTCTTTCTAATTCAACTTAGCTTCAAATAACCCCACTTTGAAAGTATTTCTTAATTTATTTTTATTTCCATTCTTGGAAATTCAACACTTATTTTTTTTTGTTATAAAAATAGTTTATTAAATCTATAATACATGTTTATTTATATGCCATACACACGTATATTTATATGCTCCTTTAAAAACTATAGTTAACAAAGGAAAAGGAAATTAAAATGAAAAATGATAGACTGATTTTATTCTAGTAAATATAACACTTATATTACCTCATTATAAAATTTTCTTACTAAAACTATAATAAGTGTTTATTTATATGGCCTAAATAGGTCTATTTATATATATTTCTTTCAAAATCTAGTTAAGAAAGAGGAAAGCAAAATAAAATGAAAAATGATAGATGTAATTTTATACTACTAAATTTAATATCTATGTTTTCTTCTTAAAATTAAAAAATTAACGTTAAAATTAAAACACCAAAAATAGATGAAAAATAAATGCCAACACTATAATTAGCTTCAATCCCATGCAGCCAACAAAATAGAAATGAAAAATATGTATCTCAAAAGAAAACTACTACTTGAAAACAACAAGTACAAGAACCTTCAATTAAGTGTATTAGACCTCATATTAGGAAGCTAATAAGACCCATGTTCCAATCGTATAGGGAAGTGAAGTGAATTACACATAATGAAAAAGAAAATATAAATGAACATATAACAATAGAGGCAAGGAAATTATGTTACCAAGAAGCATCAAGGTTGTTCTATGAGAAAAATCAAGGTAGAACAAGTCAACCCAATAACATTAAAATTAAAACACCAAAAATGGGTGACAAAGCAATGCCAATACTCTAATTAGAAACCCAATAAAATTAAATTAAAACACAAAAAAATTATGAAAAAGAAATGTTAACGACTCTAATTATCTTCAATCTCATGCACCCAACAAAATAGGAATTAAAAACATGTATCTCAAAAAGAAACTACTACTTCAAAAGAGAAAGTGAAAGGACCTTCAAATGAGTGTATTGCTCCTCATCTTAGGAAGATAATAGAGCCATGTTCTAATAAAATAGGGAAGAAAAGTGAATTACACATAATGAAAAAGGAAACATAAATGAACACATAACAATAGAAGCAAGGAGAGTATGTTACCAAAAAGCATCAAGGTTGTTCTATGAGATAAATCAAAGTAGAACAAGTCAACCCCATAACAGTAAAATTAATTCACCAAAAATAGATTACAAAGAAATTCCAACACTCTAATGAGCAACCAAATAACATTAAAATTAAAAAAAAAAATAGATAAAAAAGAAATGCCAACAGTCAAATTAGCTTTAATCTCATGCACCAAACAAAATAAAAATGAAAAGTATGTATCTCAAAAAGAAACTACTACTTCAAAAGAGAAAGTACAAGAAAATTCAATTAAGTGTATTATGCCTCATATTAGGAAGATAATAGAGCCATGTTCCAAGAAAATAGGGAAGCAAAGTGAGTTACACATAATGAAAAAGGAAACATAAATGAACACATAACAATGGAAGCAAGTAGAGTATGTTACCAAGAAGAATCAAGGTTGTTCTACGAGATAAATCAAGGTGAACAATTCAACCCCATAACATTAAAATTAAAACACCAAAAACATATTAAAAATAAATTCCAACACTCTAATGAGCAACCCAATAACATTAAAATTAAAACAAAAAAAATAGATGACAAAGAAATGCCAACACTCAAATTATCTTTAATCTCAAGCACCCAAAAAAATAAAAATGAAAAATATGTATCTCAAAAAGAAACTACTACTTGAAAAGAGAATGTACAAGATCATTCAATTAAGTGTATTATGTCTCATCTTATGAAGCTAATAGGACCCATGTTCCAAGAAATTTTTGGAAGCAAAGTGAATTAAACATAATGAAAAAGGAAATATAAATGAACATATAACAACAGAAGCAAGGAAAGTTTGTTACCAAGAACCATCAAGGTTGTTCTGCAAGATAAATCAAGGTAGAACAAGTCAACCAATAAAATTAAAATTAAAACACAAAAAATGGATGACAAAGAAATCCCAACACTCTATATAGCAAATCAATAATATTAAAATTAAAACACAAAAAATAGATGACAAAGCACATGGAAAGTTTCTAATTAGCTTCTGTCTCATACACTGAACAAAATAGAAATGAAAAAGATGTATCTAAAAAAAAAAACTACTCGAAAAGAGAAAGTACAAGAACCTTCAATTGATTGTATTCTGCCTCATCTCAGGAAGCTAATAAGACCCATGTTTCAATAAAATGTGGAAGCAAAGTGAATTATACATAATGCAAAAGGAAACATAAATGAACATATAACAACAAAATAAATGAGTGTTACCAAGAAGTATCAAGGTTGTTCTACGAGATAAATCAAGATAGAACAAGCCAACCCAATAACATTAAAATTAAAACACAAAAAATGGGCAACAAAAAAATGTTAGAAGTCTAATTAGAAACCCAATAATATTAAAATTAAAACACAAAAAATATATTACAAAGAAATACCAACATGGTAATAAGTTTCGATTTCATGCACCCAACAAAATAGAAATGAAAAATACTAAAAAGGAAACTACTACTGGAAAGGATAAAGTATAAGAACCTTCAATTAAGTTTATTTTGAATCATATTAGGATGCTAATAAGACACATGTTCCAAGAAAATAGGGAAGTGATGTGAATTACACATAATAAAAAAGGAAACATAAATGAACATATAAAAAGAGAAGCATGGAAAATATGTTACCAAGAAGCATAATGGTTGTTCATGAATTCTAATTCTTGGCACTTCATCATATTCCCATATTCTCAAGATATAAAATTTTGATCGAGTAAGGGTTTCTAATAATCATATGGCGTCTCTTCGGAGCGTTTTGGTGCTTTTGGACCATAGTTCCACAAGATAAAGCAAGGTAGAACAAGTCAAGCCAATAACATTAAAATTGAAACACAAAAGGTAAATGACAAAGCAATACTAACACTCTAATTAGAAACCCAATAACATTAAAATTAAAACATAAAAAATAGATGACAAAGCAATTCCAACACTCTAATTTGCTTCAATCTCATGCACCCAACAAAATAAAAATGAAAAATATTTATCTAAGAAAAACCTACTACCTGAAAAGAGAAAGTACAAGAACCTTCAATTAATTCTATTATGCATCATCTAATGAAGCTAATAATACCCATGTTCCAAGCAAATATAATTTCTTTAAGTGAATTACACATAATGAAAAAGAAAACATAAATGAGCATATAAAAGTAGAAGCAAGGAATGTATGTTACCAAGAAGCATCAAGGTTGCTTTATGATATAAATCAAGGTAGAAGAAGTCAACCTAATAACATTAAAACTAAAACACCAAAAATAAATGACAAAGCAATGCCAACACTCTAATTAACAACCCAATAACATTAAAATTACAACACCAAAAATAAATGACAAAGCAATGCAATCACTCTAACTAGCTTCAATCTCATGCACCCAACCAAATAGTAATGAGAAAGATGTATCTCAAAAATAAAATACTACTTGAAAAGAGCACGCAAAAGAACCTTGAATTAAGTGTATTTTTCCTTATCTTAGGAAGAAAATAGACTCATGTTCCAAGAGAATATAGAAGTAAAGTGAATTACAGATAATGAAAAAGGAAACATAATTGAACACATAAAAACATAAGCAAGGAAAGTATGTTACCAACAAGCATCAAGGTTGTTCTATGAGATAAATCAAGGTAGAACAAGTTTTGGTTTATATTTTGGAAGCTTTTTATGTCTATTTAAATGATATTTTCATTATTTCAATTTTTTTAAAATAACTATGCAACATAGATTAATTGGTATGTGTGGGTTTAATATTTATACATTCAAATTTCATGAGATATAGATTAATTGATATGTCTGAGATTAATCCTTTTACATTCAGATTTCATGAAAAAGTAAAATAAAACAATTTTTAAGGAAATTAAACTATCTGAATAGACTTCCCAACAAACTTGAGCTAACCTTGTTGTAGAAAAAGATACCTCTAAATTATTGCTATATTGTTCTAATTACCTATAAATGTTCTACTGTTTGTAGTTATTTACAGCTACCTAGTTATTGAACCTTTGATCATGGATGTTTTAAATGTTTTGATTCATGTGAATGAACTTGAAAATATATTTTTGAATATTAGCTTCATAATTGTTTTGTCTTTTCCATGTTTGTACACCATTTTAAAAGCTATAAGATATCCTTGAAACTCTATAAAATTTTGAAATGTATTTGACATAAAAAAACACCCCCTGACTTTAAAAATATTAAAGTGAATGATAAACTCCTTTCAAACATGTGTGTGTCAATTTTTCTCCTATAATTCATCAATTCCGAGATCATTTCCTTCTCAGTTCATGATTCACTTGCCTTAGAGCAAGCTAGGATTTTCATTATCAAACTCTTGATCACTTAGTGTGTGATTTCTGGAATCGAGGATGCGTTCATCTCTAGTTTATCTTGTTGCTTGTGTGCTTATTAAGGTAGCACTGACCGAGCTTCTAGGAGTCATTAAAATCATTACTTCCATCAAAACATGGGGTAAATAAATCCAGGAAAATATGTTCTCTCTAAAGCTCACCATTGATCAAATTTCCAAGAATATTCAGATACATCACCAGACAGAGGCAATTAGTTCAAAGAGTTTCAAATTGTTCTCCAAGAACACATTAAGCTGGTAGAAATCCTAGAAATATTAGAGAAGGTACAAAAATTTCATATATTTAAAAAGTAACGATATGGAAATAAAATATGTAAGTTTCAAGGGAAAGTCTTTAATTTCGTTACTCTAGCTCCACTCAATATTTCCCTTGATGTGTAGAAACTAGATGCACATTTTAGGGTTTATTTTCAATGATTTGAAAGTGAAATTAAAATAACGCTGCTAGAATGACTAACAATCACATTTACACAACCTATAGCTACTTTTCTTATGCTCAGGGAGGGGAACAGACTAAGCTTCTCCACTAGAGTAGGTTGTTCAAACAGAGAAGGGATTTTGCATTTCACTTCCTTTTGGATCGCCTCCATATGTTCCTCCATATGGCCAAGAGTAGAATCTAGCCTAGATAGGATAACACAACATCTTCTTGGACAATTAAGACTTAATGAAATTCTCTAGAATAAAATCCAATTTATTAAATAGACGTTTCACTAAAGTGCTCTACTAGTTTTGGAGTCATAATGAGGTTGAAAATTCCTCATTATTTTTACAAGCATGGTAGTAATTAGCTTGACAGTTTTGTGAGTGTCTTCCCCTACCGAAAGTCATTGACACTAAGGTTGGACAATATAGAATTCATGTAATGGTTAAAGAGATATAGTAGTACTATGTATGTCCCTTTAAAAGATATTTTAATTATTTCATTTTTAATTTCATTTACATGACAATTCAAGGTTGAGGTTTAGGTTGACTGTGGGTATCGAGTTAGTAAGTATGTAAAGGTAGGTAAGTTACTATCATGTACAGTTTTCTAGTTGTATCCCCATTAGGTTTTTGAGGTAAGTATGTAATTAAAATTCCCTTAAGTTAAGTTTGTTTTGGGTGGTAAAATCATTTCTACATAGTTACAAAGTTAGGATGTTGGATACAAAATCATTTCTAAGGATTTCTACACAGGTACACAATTAAAATCATTGCCATTATCATTA
>APFE031482966.1:38733-77699 GCA_000404065.3 Pinus taeda
GAAATTACGAACGAAATGAACGAACTTCATAGTGCTTAGATTCGACTCATCTCAATAGACCATAGACTTGGTAAAAGTGCTCGGCTCAATAGACCACAGTCAGAAATAAACAGAGAATAAAATTTCGCAGTAGGGTCTGACACATCATATATATAAACGTTTTTTTGTCGGAATAAATAATTTGGAAGAAAAACATAGTTCGACTAAATCATTTGTTTGGTTGAATTATTTTTTTGATAATTTGTTCAACTCTAGTAAAAATTATGTTTGACGATCAACGTTAGTCTAAAAGGCCAAAAGTTTGGCTAAATAAATTTAGGAAATTCGGCCGAAAAATTGAGATTGTGAATTTTTCGGTGGCATTTCTTACAAAAGTGTAACCCATTTCACGTTTTCACCTTTGACAAAGTATATTTTACATCAAGTGAAAAACTTTCCATTTGGGTTGAGCTATTATGGCTAGAATAGTTCTATCAATGTCTAACCTTTATATTGGAGAAAATATTTCACCATGGTCAACACAAAACTATTGTGAAAATAATTTTGCAACCAGCGTTGCCTTATGTTTCTCAATTTTTCATTTTCCATTCAGCTTGGTCTTGTATACGCTTTTTACACCAAATCTAGTTTTGTCTCTTGGGAGATCGACTAATTCACAAGTCTCATTCTTCTATATGGCAACGATATCTTGATTCATTTCATCAAGTCAATTTTTTCCTTTTACTGCCTTTTCAAAATGGGTTGATTGAGATGAAAGAAAGGAAAGCATATTCTATTGATCAAGCTCATGCTCCTCATATCTTTCTCTGATGCTTCTACTTTTATTGATGTCTTCTAAACATGATGAATCATTGTTAGATTCACGGTTGGAAGATGTACCATTTTTAGAGTGGTGTGCCTCTTCCTAACCCTAAAATCTTGGTAGTTATGGGAGATAAATAGGCTGATTTAAAGCTTCATCAAATTGATCAGACCAATATTTAGTTTCAAAAAGTTTAACATGCCTTCTAAAAACAGAATTATTGGTGACTAGATTTTAAATTCGATGGCTAGTTGATTATTCACTATAATCTAAAAAAATACATCTTTCACTCCTATCATCAAGCTTCTTTCCTAGCTTCTGAGGAACATGTGCAAATTCTACAAATCTAAAAAATATAAAGTGAGATATATTCACCTTCTTACAATCCCATTCTTCTTGACCTACTCTATCTTGGATACTAGTTGTTGAAGATATATTGAGAACATAGACTATAGTAGAAACTACTTCATCGCAATAGTCATTAGAAAACTTCTTCTCATGAAGCATACATCTAGCAATATTCATGATTAACTCGTTTTTCCTATTTCTACTCCATTCTGTTGTGGAGTATATCTTGTTTTGTTCTACATGATTCTTCCTTTTTATTAACAAAAATCATTGATGTTTTTGAAATTGTATTCTCCCCCTATGTCTAACCTGAGAACAATTAAAGGCTTTCCACTCTAATTCTTTTCTTATGCTTTGAAATCTTTCAATATCGAGAAAGTATTAGTTTTGTTTTTAAGAAAATAAACCCATATATTCATTCTGTAATCATCAATAAAGGTCAGAAAATAAGTACTACCATCAATGGACTGTGTTTACATGGGTCCACATATGTCTGTATTGACTAGCTCGAAAGGATCTTTTTCTCTAGTTAATGATGTCAGAAAGCTATCTCTTTTAGTCTTTGCTAGAATATAGAATTCATTGATAGAATTTTTTTCATTCAGAACAGGAAGACTAATGACCATAAAATGTTTCTCAAGCATACATAGACTATTTAGGGGAATATGCCCATACATAAAATTCCATAACTATAACTCATATATCTTTGATACATTGTGTGTAAATACTGTGAAATATTTTGACTTCTAAGAATCAAAGGAAACATCTTAATCTTGGTTTTTTAACCTTTGTTATCAATCTTATGCTGGGAGGTTTATCATATATATAACATGTGTTCCCTTATAATATTGTCTCATAACCATGTTCCATCAATTTACCTACACTAATAATATTATGCTTCATATGTGGAACATAATACACAATAGGTATATATTTCTATTAATTATGTTTGGTAAGAACATATATAGTACATTTCCCTTTAGCTTTAATATGGGAAATATATCCAAGAGTAATTTAAGATTTTATGGAAGGATCAATTCAAGAAGACATATTTTTGTTACTTGTCATATGATTATTGCAACTATTGTCTTGCAACCAAAGGTCCTCGTTTTGATTGTCTTGAGAAAGATGACAGGAAAGAAAAATCATTTCAAATAATTATCCTTCATTGTTGGAAGGATGGACACAACCTCTTTGTTAATCTAACTATTTATTTCTACATTCAAGTTCATAATGCCCAAAATTCTTCCAGTAATAAAATTGGAAATTATATTTTCTTCATGTCCTTATTCTCTATTTTTGGTTTTTTGTAGGTCTCTACTGCTCTGCTCAATGAGGACGTTTTGATTCTCCTATGTCTTGACGTATGCCTAGCTTGCTTCTATATCTATATCCTCTACCTTTGCCTCTTCCAAGAGAGATTTTTCCTTTTTAATCTTGTTCCGTGGGATCTTCCACAAGGTTAAGTCTTCTTTCATGTGCTAGAAGTGACCTAGTAAACTATTTTACTAAGAAAGTTCTAAAATATTTGGATTCTAAAATGGTTGTTACAATCATTTTATATTTCTTATGCATACTTCAAAGTACTTTTCAAAACTCTTCTGATTTGTAATGGGCTCATCAATAAGTTTCATTTGATTAATGATGCCCATGACCCGAGACATGAATAGGTCGACATTCTCTGTGTCAGTCATCTTCAGTATTTCAAACTAGCTCTTAATGTCTGTAATTTAATAGTTTCCAATGTATCATTACCTCGATATGCAAATTTCAAAATATCCTAGGCTTCTTTTGTTGTTGATGCACCGGTTATCTTGTGGAAGATAGATTCATGGACTCATTTCTGTATCCAATAGTTGGTTGTGTTCTTTATTTCTTAGTTTGGTAGCGACACTGATATGATTATTTTTCATGTTTGGTAATGCTTCTTGGGTCAGCTCTACATAATTGTTCTATAGGGTATTCTGTAAACCTTGTGCTTGCAAAAAAGTATTGATCTGTAAAGACAAGTATTCATAATTTTGGCAAGCAAGCTTGAGGTTTGTGGCAAAGCACTAGAAAAAGCCATTTTTTAAATCTGAATGTGTGGCCTTTTTTCCAATTTCCTTTTCAAAGCTACAAAATAAAACCTCAAAAAAATAGTCTTCTTCTTTTAAAAAAACTTTAATAAAAGCCTTTTTTTTGGTTTCACTAACAAACTCATCTTCAATAGTTACCTTATATAATAGTGGCACTAGCTTAAGAAAAAGCTTCTTATGAAAAACATTTTCTTAAAACAACAAAGATGCCTTTCGAATATCCTAAGGAAAGGCTTCAATACATAGAAGGCTTGACTTTTCGACTTTTCAAAAGTTTTTGTCTCTTGAAAATAAAAACTACTCACGAAGCCCTTTTATGGAAATGCCCATTTTTTTAAGAGACTCAACTTTCCTTTCAAAAAAATGGACGTAAGCCACTTAAATGAGATGTCATAAGCACTTTGGAAAATATTTCATGAGGGGATAAAAAAAACCTTTTAATATGAATCAAAATTCGTGTTGTGTTAACCTTTTTGTCGTTCATGAATCCAATTGAATTTAATGCTCTACCTTTGATGTTTCTGCTTTGTGGACCAAATTGAATATCATGCTCCGCGTTTGACCATTTTGTGCCTCGTGCTTCCTATTGAATGTAGTTCAACTACTATTTTATAATGTCACAGCTAATGTTATTATAAAAAAAATTCTTCTTTTCTTAAAAAAAATGGTGTTGCATGTTCTAGATTTCATACCTCCCGACACAAATTGAGTGGGCAAGTTTTCACACTGAATAAAAAAAAATTTGATGATGCACCCTAATTCTCTATATTCACATCAAATAAGGTCACATATAAATATATTTAGTTTTTTCTCAAGATAGGTAAACTATCTTGGACAAACAATCACTTGGCTGAGAGAATATCTCAACCACACACCAATCTAGGAAACAACAACTCTTGAACATTAGAAGCATACTCCTTTACATAGTAAGAATCACAACTGAGACAAGTAGGAATTAAATTTTCAATTATACCCCTTAATGACTACTTGTATAAATATCAATATGCAAAGTTTAGTTGTGGTCAAACATGACGAAATAATATGTCAACATCCATATAAATAAACAACCATCCATCGGAATGCATGGGTGCCCAACCACTGCAACCACTACTCTACTAGGATTTCCTTCATACACATGGTTCTATCAACCATTATATGCATACATGTACTTATACCTACAAATCCCCCTCCATCATCATCATCATCATCGATTTTACTGGATTACCCATAATCTTTTTTTGGGTTTTATCGGATTATCCTAAGCCATGCCAACAAAGGCTCTTATCAACAGAGTCTCAGCACAACCACCAAGGCTCAACTCACCGACCAAGGGTCACCAAAAACCCAACTATACCAGGCCCAAAGTTTTCTCGGCTCACCCTTGGCCATGCCAAGGGCTTTGTCGAATGACCCTAAACCATGCCTACAGGAATCCCTAACTAATTAAATCTAACACATGGTTTGTGGCTTACCACAAACCAACACTACAAAGTGGTTTCCAGATTACCAAAAACCTATAATTACAAAGTGGTTTTAGGATTACCATGAACTTCATACGGGTACACATACCTGATGAAGATTACATTATACATTCCAACTCTTGGAGTTACCATGTACATACTTTATAAACACCACTACAAAACATCTAGACTTGCTTACTAGTAAATGTATGTGTCACATAATACACCATCTTCATGAATCTATTCCTCAAACCCACACAAACTTTAACTTAGTTGTCCATCATAATCAATGGTGGTGCTCCTTTACCTCATCTTTCGAAATTGTTCACATCGTGGGCATCTTTATCTTCAACAATTAAATCTTGGAGCTCCTTTCTCAACCTATCATTTGTTAGAGTAATCAATTATAAATAAAAATAACTCCATATTAAAGTGGCTGATCTCAATATATATATTGATTTTAATTCCAAGATACTTCACCATAAAAATATCATTTAACCAAGCATGTACAAACAACCATGCTTTGAAACAAATAACTCAATTTATGTCGGCTCACTATAAATACAAAGATGAGGAACAGCGTCTTATAAACCAAGCTGCCCATTAACTCTTATCTCGAAATAGTGCCCTCAAACTGATTCACATGCTTCACGTTGTGGTTGCTCCAGTGAGGAAGATGGGCAACCAAATTTCCAAAAATTGAAGTAGACTTACAACTACTAAAGCCCCACAATATTAAATATTAGGTAAGGCATTGTAACAATGGTCTTTTGGATCACAATGATGGACAAGTGCATTCTCCCTACCTCTTCAACCGGAAAATAAAAAAAATAATTATGGATCAATCAGAGAGAATGAGTGAAGTATTTGGAGGGCACAAACAGTTGCAACATGCTTCAATCCAGCAAGAATATGGAAAAAGTCTCCCAGAACATCTATTCAAAAACAGAACTAGGCAGCAACACCCCTTGTTCAACACACGGTGCTAGACAACACCTTTGTTAAATGTTATGTGCAATGATATGCATCCCCTAGTCGGTCATGTACAGGCGTAAAATCCAACTCCATTTCATCATCCTCATCCTGGGAACCTATATAGTGTGAGGTAAAAACTAAGACTGCAATGGAGTATACCAATAGTCGATTGTCAATATCCCTTGAAGCAAGCTGTCAGAAATCTTCATAGGGTTATCAAATATTTTTCAATTTTAAAAACATCATAATGCCCAAACAGAGATCAAAATTGTTGCCTTGAAAAACCAATGGCCTCCTCTCACAATTAAACACACCATCAGAGCTCTATCGTTCCTCATTGGGCCTAACATGCCACCCATTAAATTCTACGAAAAAGAAAGTCATTTTCTCATCGGCGTAGTTCAAGATAAACAACCTTCTCCACATAGGATGCACACTCTTCATAATCACGTTGCAGCTCTTCAATTCTCTACACGCCTGATGACTCGATCCTATAGCTTTTTTGCACTCTCTCGAGCCACATAGCAGTGCCCGATGATTCGATCTTGTATATTTTCCATGCTTTCTCTAGTCAACTTCATTAACAAGTGGGCCTACGACCCTTCCAAAGTCGCAGGAGCGCAGTCATAAAAAAATTCCAGAAATGTGTAAACACTAACCCACACTTCACCAGCAAAAAACAAAAACAATAAAGAGATATTATTTTATTTCCCTTGGCTTAGGAGGGGCTACGGCCAGACCCTTATGGGATTTGATACCAACATAAAATTTTACAATGCGCCCTAATTTTCTATATTCACATCAAATAAGGTTATATATAAATATATTTAGTGTTGTCTCAAGATAGTTAGACTATCTTAGACACATAATCACTTGGTTGAGAGAATATCTCAATCACACACTAATTTAGGAAACAACAATTCCTAAACATTAGAAACATACTCCTTTACATAGTAAGAGTCAGAACTGAGACAAGTAGAAATTAAATTTCCAAATACTGAGTCATAGGGTGTAGTCTCCAAAATGTCATAGTTTCGTAAATTTGTAATTTTTTGTAGAAATTTATTTTCTTCAAAAGTGTGAAGGTTTGTTTCTATTGGAGTTTCTCTTGGCTTTTCGTTCTCGAGCTCCTTTATGTGACCACAAAAATATTGAAATGTTGCCTCCTTACATTCTTACCCAACTTTGTATTCTAATACCATGACAAAGAACACACAAGTAATAGGCAGAGACTGAACATGAAATTAGAATTCAGCTAACAACTCTTCTCATCATACAAAAATAAATTAAATAAACTACATATAAGATAAAGAAACAAAAAACAATAAATGACTGGAGAAAATTCCAACTAAACTAGAGTAAACCAAAACTGTCTATGTTATGATGTTTCAGGCTACAAGAGTACATTAGTATTTCATTTAAAATTTAAAAATATAATAGCTAAAAACGTGAGTGTTAAAGATTCTTCATTTGTACTCTATTAATGGTTATAGCACCAAAAAACTTCTTGTAGGACTTGCAGGCTTCCATATAAACAATGCCCCTACAATTCTCGAACCAAAAGGATCTGTGGCAATGAGGTTTTGAAAGCTCTCAACTTTAGTGTTTGAAGGATCAGTGTCAACGACATTTTGAGAGCTCTAAACTTCAATTCTTGAATATATTTAAGTTAAGGAGTTTTCTCCTTAAGAACACCATCTAAATGAATGTTTGTACATCGAGCATCTGTAGCAAAGACAGGGTGCAGCGAAACCATCCATCTCATACACAGCCAAACTTGACATCCATGTAGAGAATTAAGGGGGAGCAGATGGAAGATGGAGTAGGAGAATAAAAATTATTAAACTATACCACATAATGTGTAAGAGGATAGAGATAAAATGTGAACAAAATTGAAAAAAAGGAGATGTAGCTCATAAGTGTGGCCTGCACCTAGAGACTACACTCAAAACAGAGAGGTCACTCTCGTACACTCTATTCCTCATCAATGAAAGATTACATCATTAAATACAACTTTAGAAATCAGGAAGTTGCAACCAAACTCCTAAACTCTAGGATCAAATCCTAAACTAAGGAGATACATTACAACTATGTAACCAATTCTCCATTAATACAAAATAATATTAATTATTTTCAATTCCCCCCCTTAATGGAGAAAGGGTTGTCCTTGACTCCTAACATCCCTCTAAACAATTCAAACTTCACACGTGCAAGAGGTTTTGTAAAAATATCAGCCACATTGTCACAAATTTTACAATATTCAACAATAATTTCCTTTGACTGTAGTTTCTCTCTGATAAAATGGAACTGGGTGTCTATATGTTCGATGTTTTTATGAAACACAGGATTGTATGCCAATTTAATGGTTCTCTGGTTGTTGCTTTTTATGGAAGTGGAATTCTTCTGTTCTTTTCCTGCATCATTGAGAAGCCTTCTCAACCAGATCACTTCACACGTCGCTGCACACAATGCTTGATACTCAACTTCACACGAAGACAAGGCTACAGTACTCTGCTTCTTGCTGCTCCATGCTATGACCCCAGATCCTATGTTGAATGCGTAACCTGTGATGGACCTTCGATCATCCAAGTTACCTTCCAGTCTGAATCTGAAAAACCTACTAGAATAACATCAGATACGTCAGTGTATAAAATGCCATAGTTAACAATACCACAAATATACCTCAACATGCTTTTCACTACTACCTAGTGACTTTCAAGTAGTTTTGACATGAATTGGCTCAAAACACTAACAAAGTATGCCAGTCAGGTCTGGTTATTGTAAGATATATCAAGCTGCCAACCAGCTATCTATACATTGTAGCATCAACCTCTTTAGTGCCATCGTCACTGCACAACTTCAGATTCTGCTACAAAGGTGTTGTTGCTGATCTACACTGATCCATACCAAACTTTTCCAACAGATTTCTGGCATACTTCCCTTGGGTAAGAAAAGTTTGCCCAGTATCTCTACATACTTCTAATCCCATACAATAATTAAGGCTTCCGAGATCTTTCATATCAAAAACTTGTGCCATAAGCCTTTTGATTCCTCTGATTAAATCATCTACATCTCTTGTTATAATCATGTCATCTACATACAAATAAATCAAAATAATCTGCCCCTGATTATTGTACTTGGTATACAAATTTGGGTCATTTAAACTTCTATGAAAGCCATACTCTAAAAAGAAAGAATCAACCTTTTTGTACCAAGACCTGGATGCTTGCTTTAAACCATATAAAGCCTTTTGCAATCTGCAAACAAGATGTTCCTACCCCTACTTTACAAACCCTTTTGGCTGTACTAAGTAAATTTCCTCTTTTAAGTCACCATTTAAAAATGCAAATTTAACATCAAGCTATTGTAGCTCCCAATTACATTTAGTAGCTAAAGCAATAAGCATTCTAATTGTATTTAACTTTGCTACAGGTGCAAAAGTATCATCAAAATATATACCTTCCTGCTGTGAATATCCTTTTGCAACCAACTTAGATTTTAATTTCTCTATACTTCCATCTGCATTCATTTTTGGTTTAAACAACCATTTAAATCCTATGGGTGTTTTATTCTTAGGAATCTCAACTAAATCCCAAGTGTCATTTCTAAGAATTGATTCTATTTCTTCATCCATTACATCCCTCCAATCCTTAAATTGACTAGCTTCTTTGTAATTAGTGGGCTCTACAATGTTCAAAACATTTGACATCAAAGTATAGTCTCTCAATTTTAATGGTTTTTGAGTCTTCCTACCAGATCTCCTTGGTAGGGGACTTACCTAAAATTTGTTTTCTTCAGCTATCACTGGGCTTGCATTATCACCTTCTTCTTGTTCTTCTTCTTTCTGCTCCTGCTCTCTTTCATCCTCGCTTCTTTCATCCATCAACAATGGAATGTGCCAAACATCACCAATGTCATCTTTCCTTTCCTTTACCTGTTCATGAAACACTACATCCCTGCTTGCAAATGTCTTATGAGACTCAGGATTGAATAATTTATATGCTTTAAATTTTGTGCCATAACCAACAAAGATGCATCTAACTGCTTTAGGGTCTAATTTCTTCCTATCAGCTTTGGGTATATGGGCAAATACTTTTGACCCAAATACTATTAGATGGTTTATTGCTGGTTTGAATCCATATAGAGCTTCAAAAGGAGTTTTGAAGCCGAGATACTTGGTAGGACTTCTGTTCTTCAAATATACAACAATATTAATACCTTCTGCCCAAAAACTATTAGACAGAACCTTACCTTGTAACATGCTCCTTGCGCACTCCACTAAGGTTTTGTTTTTATGCTCTGTAACTCCACTCTGTTGTGGTGTGTGTGGCACTGTATACTGCTGAACAATCCCGTGAGATTTGCAGAATTTCATGAATTCCCCTAGCTTGTATTCGCCCCCTTGATCAAATTAGAGAATTTTTATACTCTTACCAAACTGTTTTTCCACTAAGATTTTAAATTCTATAAAGCACTGGAAAGTCTGAATTTTCTTACTCAGAAAATAAAACCATGAATATCTAGTGTAGTCATCAGTAAATAACAGAAAATAATATGCTCCTCCTAGCGACCTTGTCTTCATAGGTCCGCATATATCAGTGTGCACTAGTTCTAAAATATTTGTTTCCTTCCTCCTATCATGCACACGAAACTATTCTCTATGCATTTTACCTAAGGAACATTCATCACAATTTAACTGAATATTATGAAAGATAGGGAGCCCCTCAACCATACCTTTCTTCTGCAATAACATGAGGTCCTGCAAATTCAAGTGACCGAACCTCTGATGCCAGAGTTGTTCAGCTGTCGATCCTCCTACAACCATGGCTCGCTTTGGTATACTCTTTGCATCCAGTCTGTATAGGCTTCCAACTCGCATGCCTGTTGCAACTATTTCATTCCTGCAATCCTTTATCACACAATCAGTCTTGAATAACTCGACTTGCATATCTTGATCAGTCATCATGGATATAGATATCAGATTTTTCTTAATTCCAGGTACATATAAAACATTTTTAAGATGATTAATTTTTCCATTTGTTAACTTGACTGGAATCACCCCATAACCTTTAATCTCGTATCCATTATCATCTCTTAAATAGATTTTTTATCCATTTGTACTTTCTTCAGGACTATCAAAAAATCCCTTTTTACCTGTCATGTGAGAGGATGCTCCGGAATCGACAAACCAAATATCGTCCTCATTAGATGCTGAAAGGGCACATTCAACTGTTAACACTCGAAATTCATGACTAAAATCTTTATCTTCTTCTTCAACAAAATATCCTCTGTGCTTTGCACTTTCCTACTTCCTCTTTGCATCACCAGCCTGCTTCTTAAAGCATTCATTCTGTATATGACCCTTCTTTCCAAAATAATAACATTTCTTTACAGAATGATTTGCAAGCATACCTTTATGAGAATTCTTCTGTGATGTTCTTCCTTTCTGCTATGATTGCTGCTGTGGCTGATTTCCTCTAAATGATTGCCATTTCGCCATCAGTGCAAGATCATCATTCTGGGGGTTCAGGTTCTACCGCCACTCCTCCTCTTGCAGCAAGATACCTGTCAGATCTTCAAATGTGGGTGCTTTCTCCCTTGCCGCCAATCCAGTAACGAACATTTGAAATTCATCACGCATCCCACTCAGTGTGATTGAGACAAGATCAGAGTCAGACACCGCCTCTCCGATGTCCCCCAAACCGTCTTTGACATATTTAATTCACGCAACAAATGCAGCAGCAGTCTCCCTTTCATCCATCCTCATTGAAAATAGCTTGCTTTTAAGCGCCATAATTCGGCTTGTGTTCTGGGTCTTATACAGATTCTTGATGGTCATCCAGATATCCGCAGACGTTTTACAGTCTCTGTTGTGCAAGATAATACTGTCCTTCACGGACATCTTCAGCATACCTTTGGCCTTGTTCTCTCGTTTTTCCCATTCTTACTCCTGTGTCCCTGCGTTCGACTTTAGCTAATCACCTGTAACTATGGACCAAGCATTCGCACCCTCAAGCAAGGTCTGGATATTAAACTTCCAATTTGTGAAGTTAGATCCATCAAGTTTGCTAGACTCGTGAAGATAAGATTCCATCGTATTACTCATTCTGATCAGATCTACAAAATGAATCTACCAACAGTAAAAAAACGATACCTGTCAGATACATTTTTCACTTCTCTGCCATTGATCTACAGTATCTTACAACCCGCTCCGATGAGCAAATTTGGCGTTTTCAATATAGCTGAAAAAATTGATCTGATCAAAATTGATCCGATCTGCCTCTCCCAGATAGATCTGCAACTTCGCCGATCTGCACCCCTCGCAAATCTTCAAACGAAGATGAGGCTTCCCGCAGATCCCCTTGAAGGTGAGTTGGCGCTTTCTCGAGCGAAAATTCCACACCAATATAAAATCGGTGCGAGGAAAAAATGCTAGTGCGATTTTTCCCTTGAATTTTGCGCCAATAGGGTATTTTGGCACACTGGCGCGCTTAATTTCCAAACAGACGCGCCAATCTGGTATTCTGGCGCACTCCCGAGCAAAAAACCGGTGCCAACCCCCTTCGACTCAGGAAAAAGAAAACTTTCGAGTCTGAGCCAGGTGTTCTGCAGTCCACCTGCTCAATTGAGCACAAAGCTCTTGTGTACATGTGGCCACAAAGGCCCCACAAGACACACAGGCAATTCTATCACACAGGCAAGCTAGCCACAAAAGCATTTCAGCCACAAAGGTGATAAAAGATCAGGCTCACCCAATCTGAGCTCCGATACCAAGATAAAATGTGAACAAAATTGAAAAGAAGGAGATGTAGCTCACAGGTGTGGCCTGCACCTGGAGACTACACTCAAAACAGAGAGATCACTCTCGTACACTCTATTCCTCATCAATGAAATATTACATCATTAAATACAACTTTAGAAATCAGGAAGTTGCAATCAAACTCCTAAACTCGAGGAACAAATCCTAAACAAAGGAGATATGTTACAAATATGTAACCAATTCTCCATTAATACAAAATAATATTAATTATTTTCAACTGATAGGGCTCATGGAAATCACAATTGTCAATTGCCTTATCGAACGCAGCATATTCCACTGAAATCAAATATAATTCATTAACTTAAACAAAATTGAAATTCCATAATATTACATGCACCATGAGTTGAAATAAATACACCTATTCGGCATAAAAATACAAGATCTCTGCATGTATATATTAACCGAATTTATTGGGGATTTGGCACAGAAGATTCCTCTATAGTTGACTGCCCAACAGGCTTTCGCACAAAACCTGAGGATAGTTAAGGAAACTCATAAAATAAAACGTTGATGAATGTGAAGAAATAAATATTGAGAAAGGGAAGCAAAAGATATATTCATTTTACCTAGTGCCTCGTTTGCCTCGGGGTGAAATGCTCATAAGCACTTTGCCAACGAAAATAAATTAATTGCACAACACTCTAAAATTGTCCTTCGCAAGGCAATTCAGTGGTGACACAAAGAGTTCACTAAAAGCTTTGTTCTCTTCTATTACCCAGAGTTACATCTATAGTGATTATGGTAAAGCTTAAAAGAGTTAGGTTTAGAAAAAATCCAGTTACCCAGAATTATCTGTCACGAGGAATAAGGGTATTACAGCTCCCGCTACTTTGATTTCTTCATGGTTTAGAGTTCATCATATGTAACTATGAGAATAATGTGTTTTATTAATAATTTCTTTTGCATTACATTGTGTATTCAGATGTGGTAGTGTCTTCTAAAAGGAGTAAAAAATTCTCTTTGTTATTAGTTTCCCAATTAGAGTCTTCCAGCCCTAACCTACTGATTGTTTGAATAGTTGGTCAAATAAAGTCTTTAAATGGCAATCAATGATCCATTTCTAGAATTAAAATCAATTTACCAACTCAATTTTAAAGATCAAAATGCTCGGCATGATCTTTTGACGTGATTTTTTCATATGATCTCAAGTTTGAAGTGCCTAGTAAACGCTTTTTATGTGCTTTAAAAACGATTTGTGTAGTAGAACTTTCCAGGATATCCATTCATGTAAGGATATTTATATGTAGGTTTAATAATCTTTCGAAAATATTAATATTATGTAAAATGGAAGCTTTCTCTACTTCAATGATTTAGCCAAGACTTTTTGCTTGAGGTTCTAATAGTTTTAGCTGGAATTTGAAGCCACTTTAAACAGCCTCTTGTTCTGCACATCTTTCATCTTTTTTTTTTCACATTACCTAGCTAATCATGTTTGTCCTCTTAATGGGGAATTCTTACATGTATAAGTTATGATATTGTGTATGATTATGATTGGAACTAAGAAAATATAATATGAAATTAAATGTAAAGAAAATAGGAAAAAATGTGATTACGATAAAAGATGATGGGTTTTGTCTAAAGAAAACATGATAGCGTTTAAGCACAAGTCATTGTGATTAGAACATCAGAATGCATGATAATGAAATAATGATGATTTCCATATAGTTCATGATCATGTATACTTGACCCACAGAGTCCTTTATTTGTAGTGTCCAAATACAACTAATTTCCATTAATTACCTATTTCCTTATTGTTGTAAATGAGCATTTCCAGTGATTATGTTGGCCGTATTATGCCTGAGTTGCCATGGTTTCTATGTTCGTTAAATTTTGTGATATATTAATTATATGATGAGCACCATCTATGGATCTTGTCATTAATTGTTTAGTTATTGAATAGTTGACAAATATATGCAATAATAAGTGTTGTTGCATCTATGTGGAGAGGGAATAGAGCATTATTTTTGAGTCTTAGATGAATCTATGACTATTATGATCATATATGCATTCAAGACCTATAGCCTCTATGTTTTCCATGTTTTTGACGAAATGTCTAGTGTGTTCTAGGCACTGACCTTTCTTACCCTTTTCACAACTTCAAGCATATTTAGCAGCGAGTAACAACAGATGCACCAGTGCACCAACTCACTACTAAACCTCTATTAGTTCCACCAACAATTAGAACTAGTTTAAATAACTATAACTAAGTTAAGCTGAGTTATGTAATTACAACTCAAATAAACTCATCCTATACCCCTAAAATTTAGGGAGAACATATACATGACTACAGAAATATCCAACTCGAAATTCATAAGTTACTTAAGTCAATGAAACTTAATTAACTATTTACAAGTTGTTATGAGAATATAATCTGATTTTAATTCACAGTTTAATTTAGGGACAGATTAAACTTGAATTTCTTGCTATGATTTCTTAACAATGATAGTTAGAACATTTGAACTTCAAAAAGGTACTTCTTCTTCTTCTCACCTTTTGCATTCAACCCCTTGCTTGATCCCATATTTTCCTTTTATTTCCCAGCTATGACCACATTATCACGATATCCCTAACACTACTGAGTCATATTGCTACTTCCACTGTGAAGAGTAAGTCTCATCTCCTCTGGGGTAAAATCACTCCATAATTGATCCCAACCTGATAATGTATCTCTTCCATTGATCACTTAGATGAATACATCCATCTACCTTGTAAAGTCATCCAAGGCTATACAAAATTTCCCATCATCATCTGGTTTGTATCCCGTTGCAGCTAACTCATCTTTTACAAATCTAATTCTATTGAGGTAACTAGTAAGTTCTTCTCCATTCTACGTCTTCCTATTGTTAAACTTCTCTCTAAGAAGTTTCTTCCCGTTGGTGGTCATATCCTTGAATAGTTTCAAAATAGCACCACATATCATTTGTTGTATCCAACTCAATTATATGCGGAACTACCTGGTCCTTGACTTAATCAAGGATTATCCTCCATGTTTTGGCATCTTCCTTCTGGAATATTGAAAGTTGTGCTATATATATTGAAATGGTTATCACATTGGTCACATATTCTTTGAAACTATTTTCTCCCAACAATAGGGAAATCTTGTCTTTCCAAGCGCCAAAGTTTGAGGCTCCATCCAATCTATCCCGATCTCTCAATCCTTTTAAGGTTATTTTCAAAACATTAGAAAGAAGTGAAAAACAAATAAATATCAAGAATACAAATAGGGTTTTAAAACTTTGGCTCTCCCAATACTAGATAGAGCCTTATTTTTCCCCTAAATCGACTCTCATACCATGTCAAATTTTAAATTTTGTTGCAGTTACTCGTTATAATTCTCCTACCAATTTGATTATTTTTCTTATATAGTGTGTATGAGAAAAATATTGAATAAAGTATTATAGAAACTTCACAGAAAATTAAATAAACCATACAAACTGATAAAATATTGTGCACACACAAATAATGATCAATTATTTTAGACAAATGTCCTTGGAAAAACTATTGTGTGGTGAAAAATAGATTTGCAAATGAAGGTTTATATTTTTAATAAATATGCGACAATTAAGGATTACATATATTTATTTCGTCTCACGGGAAAACATCCAAAAATATATATTCTTCAGTTGTACTGACCAAATCAAACCTCTTCAACAAATTTGGCTCTCCTTTTTTCAATTTCAACCTTCCTCCAGCAACACACACTAACAAAAATGAAAATGTGTAGAACCTTTCCTAGAATTTTCCTTACCTCTTTAAATTCATTCCAATAATCTCCTCTTCATCTAGCTATTCACTATATAAGCTCACACTTCCTCTAACCACTATCTCTTGTAATTGGGAGTTAAACTGCTTCCCAATAATTCGCACTAGTAACTTGCATTGTCTAATGCAACCTCTTTGTAGAATAATTCAGCCTCCTTCCTTCTCTTAGAACCACTGGAATCTTCATGTCAAATTTCTCCAGAAATTATCTCCTTAATTTTCCTGTTGAAACCTTATCATTGGTGTCCTCCATGCTATCACAACGGCCTCACTATCACTACAAAATTGTGTCTCTGATATGTTCTCCAATTGACTATTGATTTCCTCTTATAATATCTGGTTGAGCAACCAATGGCCACAATCTAATCTCAATCAATGGATGATATCATCTTGACCCCATCGAATGACTTTTCTAGAGGTCACTAGAGGAAAATTTATTTATATTAATTTATCTTGATTAATTAAACCATTTCCTTAATTTATACTTAGGAAAATTATTAAACGCTCTAATTAATTTTAATTAAGATCATTTTAGATAGAATTCTATTCTAAGTATTGGAGAAAATAAAACCACTATGTTCCTTAACCACATAAACATTGTCTAAGACTAGAACACTGGTCTGAGCTACATAAACTAACACAAAGATGGTTACCTTCCTATTGATGTTCTTCTGTACATCTAGAGATTTCCAACACTAAAAAGGTGTTAAATGCACACAAGACTAATAGACAAATACAAAATATAAGACATTAGTTTCGTTTATTGTTCACAAGATATACACTATTGTATTCATATTCCAAGGTCTCTTGGACTCCCTTTGATTGTTCAACTTCCACAACATAACCTTGAGTGCATTAGATATCCAACATTCCCCCCTTTAATTTGAAGGGGTATATACGAGTCCAAGATGACTCTTATAATACAAAAATACCACACTTCATGACAACAATAACTTGAATCAACTCTCTGAGATGATGGGATATGGTGGGATGACTCCAGGTCTCAACCGGTGATGGCTTAAGGATGACCACGAACATTGGAATGCTTAGTGTAGTTCTTAGAACTCTTCAAAGTGTAGCAAGAGGCTGAAGTCTTGTACTAGAGGAAGTGCACCCTATTGTCTTAGAAAGGGGGACCATTTAGGTCTCAACCTCGAACTCTTAGTGTGATTCCCAAAACTTTCCAAATCTGGGTGGAAGTTGAAGTCCTCTAGTAGAGGAAATGATCCTTAATGTTTTGAAGAGGGAGAACATTAGCCTACAAAAAGGGAGGTCTGCAATCTGTGTTGGTTTAAGGAATATCACCAACCATAGTCATGCTCAAGGGCTTCTTTGTCTCTGGATACAAATCTAGATCTCAATATGGTTGACTGTGGTTGTAGGCTTAGGCAAAAAGTTCAGGTTGTGGCTCAACCTCTCTTGATTCCTCTTTGAAGATGGTAGATGTCCATCAATTCCCCATATACAAGGTGAGAAAATGAGAAATATGAAGCTCACCTTAACTAGAGCTTATATGAAGAAGCTATACCTCCCAAAATTTTACCTATACCTTTCACCATCGTGGTAACTAGTATAAGCAATGCCACTTCCCATTAGTGGAAAATGCAGAAATAGTCACATTAAATTTCAAGAAGATTATAAATTATTTAAATCTCTAAAAATGATTTATAATTCATCATTACAATAACCCTAGGACATGTTGAATAGCGATTTATAATTCATCATTACCATAACCCTAGGACATGTTGAATAATTCTCTTGTTGTAAACAAATAATTACGCCTTAAGGCGTTTCCCTCTGAAATCAACTCCCCTAAATGTCTTTCTGTCCTAATCGTAGTCGTCAGATCTTTTGTTAGACGATTGAACAAAGATCAACCGTCTAATTTAATAAAAAAATATATTTTAAAACATTTAAAAAAACAAAAAAAATGTAATCGAACTGTTAACTATAACCTATGAACAGTTTATCCTTACCACGTTATCGAACCCGTCCTGCGCGCAGATATCCACGTGCGTTTGATGCAGAGGAGGGCGCAGGTGGAGTCGCTCCAGAGGAGGGCGGGGACAACGTTTGATGCAGAGGAGAGCGCAGGCGGAGTCGCTCCAGAGGAGGGCGGGGACACTATGAGCCGAACTCATCGGAGGAATATATTTCCCCCTTTCTCATCTTCCATAGAGAGCAAATCCCCGCACCCTTCTGCAATTTCGAGACCCAATTCTATCTCTCTATGATTTGATCATTTTCCCATTCTCCAAGAAGGCTAGATGGCTCAATTCCGTCAGAATGTGACTAAGATCTACCGTTTAACATCATCGCTTAGTGCCAAGGTTCGATCCCCTCGCACTCATTTCCTCCGCAGACATTTTTCAGTAGTAAAATGGGCGTCCACATTCGAATGTATATAGGATTTCCAGAGGCATGCTAGTATCGGGACTGGGACTGGGCATCGGGCTGTCATTTGCAGTATCTCCCCCAAGTTTGCCCGAGTCTCCAGAACCGAAGCTGAAGATGCAGGAGGACCAGAAGTCGTGAGATCCAGTCTCTCCACAACATCGAGCAAGCATTATGGGGAGGACCTCTTATTACCAAGAGTGGAAAAGTGCTTCCAAAGCTCAAGACCTTTGTGGGTTATGATACCCGTGAGGATCTTTCCTACGAGGTCTGCAGGCATTCGATACTGAAACATGCCACATTTCCAGTTGAAGTGATCCCCATCAAACAAGCGCATCTCCGCAAGGCTGGGCTTTACTGGCGCACTAGGGATCCCACTGAGAGCACCTAGTTCTTCTTTTCCAGGTTCTTGAAATGACATATCTGAGCTGTTCTGAATGAATTTTCAATATAACCCTCTAGAGGCTGCTGATTTAATAGAGTCATTGGGGCCTCCGTTGGTAGAAAAACGCCAAGTTGGGCAGGAATGGGTAGCAATTTCTTGTTGCCTCTTTTTTTGGCAAGAGATTCCTCATTCCATCTTTGATGCTGATAAACCAACAGATTCCATGGAAACATAAGTTTTCCCTTAGCATCACAGCCATGGAAAAGGAAATTCATAGCACCACCAAACAGAAAAATAAAAAATAAAGATAATTCTTGCCAGCCTTGGGCCAAGAAAACAAAAGAATATGAACACCAGAGACTGATGTGATGGAAAATTATAGACCTGCAGAGTAAGCCACCATCTCTTAGAAAGGAAATAAGACAACCAAACACATGAGGACTGATAAAATAACCCATGAGGCACAAGAGAACCGCATCAACATATGCAGACAAGATGAGGGAAGAGAATCTGGGAGGAAAATCACTGCAAAAACCTGTTGCCATGGCTTCCTGCCATCAATGGTGGTGCTGAACCGAATCCCAGTGGTTGTTCCATCTTCTCCAGTGGCATCCTGCATATTACCAACTATGCATCTACACTGTCTCTCCTTGTAACTGAGGCCTTAAACATTTTGTATTTTGAAATTTATGCATCTGTCTTTGCTCTTTGTATTGGTTAGCTTGTAACAAGATAATACATTTGAAACAGTCTTAGCTCTGTTTTGGGAGATTTTTTAATTGTTATTCATGATCTATAACATTCTGGATTTCTTTCAAGTGTTTAAATGTAGGAAAACGTTTAATTAAGTGCTTGTACAGAGAGACTGACAGAAGTTCTTGATGTGAGCGTGGAACCACAAGAGAATTTCAACCACTGCCATTCCATTATGTGGAGATATCAAGGTTGCTTTTTGACTAGTATGTATTTCTAGCACCGCCCTTATTGCCATTATTTTTAATGCCAGTTGAGTCATTTAGGTTGATTCAATTTACAATGTGGAGGCCTATTCTTTTCCAGCTATAATATCTAACCTCTTTTTTAAACAATTCGGACATGATTAATTTTAGCTCATGTGATGACATACCAGACATTTATTTTGTAAGTATTCTTTGAGGTTGCTTTTGTTATTATCCTTTAAATAATAATGTATTCTTACAAATTGCTTTGGCTAAGAGTAGTTTGAATGCTTGTTTCCAATTTCAACCTTGTTTTAGGTGAGGTCTTTAATAGAGGATATAAGGGATATCAGGTTCCATAAGGTTGAGACTGGTCACTATTTTTGAATACCTTTTAGGGATAAATTTAATTAGGAAAATGCTTTGAATGCTTTTAGCTTTTGGCTGGTTATTTGTAAATTCTCTGATGTTTAAATCTTTCCTGTGGATTGTACAGCGTGTGCTCCGACGTCGCTAGATATTCCTGATGTTGTGGTCGCAGATTCCTGACACTATTTGTCCAAAATTGACTAGTCTAGAGTCCAGATATTGAATTATCATTGTTAATGTTCTCATTTGAATATGAGCCATTCAGAGAACTTAATTTTTACTAAACAGGTTTTGGCAGTCCATTCTAGCTTTCATTAAGATGTTTTGGTTTTTAAAACTGCGTTGGGATTTTGGTTCTTGACTCCTTTCCTAGCTGGGTTCGAGGGTTGGGCTATGTTCGTAGACTGTGATTTTCTCTATACTGTTGACATTAGGGAATTAGCTGAGCTCATTGATGATAAGTATGCTATAATGTGTGTCAAACATGATTACAAGCCCAAGAGTGCTACAAAAATGGATGGGGTTGTGCAGACTACTTACCCTAGAAAGAACTGGTCATCTATGGTTTTGTATAATTGCGGGCACCCCAAGAACAGAGTTTTGACACCCTCTGTTGTGAATTCCCAATCTGGGGCATTTTTGCATAGATTCACTTGGCTTGATGACAATGATATTGGATCCATTCCATACACCTGGAATTTCCTTGTTGGTCATAATGACATTGATGGCAAGGAACTTCCCAAAGCTATACATTATACAATGGGAGGTCCTTGGTTCGAGGCTTGGAAAGATTGTCAATTCGCAGACCTGTGGCTTCAGGAAGTGGACGAGTATAAGAGGTCCCAGATGATATAGAAGGTGATTCAAGATGAGCTCATAAGGCTGTTGGATACAAAAATGAATGAAAGAGCAGGAGAGCTTGAAACCAGAGTTGGTGAGTTGGAAGGTAGGGTTAGAGAGATCTCTGCTCTGCAGAAATTGTTGTTGTTTTATCTGCAAGAGAGGTTTCTAACAGAGGGAGGAAATGGTGTGAAAGAACCTCCTTTTGATGCCCAAAGAAAACGCAGTAAGGCATAAGGTTTCCTTTGCGTTTCCTTTGATGATACATTGACAAAGATTTTTTACCTCAAAGATGTCATCTTACAGGCATGGATATCATCTTATTCTTTTTGCATGAAAAACAGAATGCATGCTGTAAGAATAATCCCACCCACAGCAGTGCCTGCAGTGGTACTGCCTCTTAAGAAAGTGTAAGTATGAGCAAGGCAAACTCAAGTCTTGGAAAATCAGAAACCTTCGATGCTTGAGCTAATTCATAACTATACTCTGGGGTATCACATGACAGAATGTATGACATTATTGGATGGGTTTGTGGGGTAGTGTAAATTGGAGCAAAATTCTCTTACTCCTGCCCATACAAATTCATGGTATGCAGAATAGTCCTCGGGATATCTTTAATATGATATGTTCAAAGCCATGTATGATGTAACTGTCCAGCCTAACACAACTCTAGTTTCCTAGGACTGAAACAAAAAAAATTGTTGGTTTCTTAATTGAAATAGATTGTACAATTTAAATAATCAGTTGTCTCTGTTAATGAAATGATATTTTTCTTTATTTACAAGTGAAGCCAGAAGAAACAAGCTTTAACAAAATGGTTAAGGCAATATATGTTTGGCTATGTACATTGCATTAGCCTGGAAATAAAATATATTGATCTATGAGTGAATGGCCATATATAGCTTGCATTCATTCTGTCAGTGCTGCCTTAGAAGCAACTTATTTTGTTTTAAGCACCCTACAGTTTTCATAGAAACAAGCCTTTTTTTGTGTTGTGCAGGTTTGGAGCAAAGACAAATATGAAAGTATAGAACATACGGTGGTGGTGAATGACAAGAAGGAAAGGTTCCCTGTCCCATTCTTTTTAAATCCTTCGTATTATGTTATGGTGGGACCTGTACCTGATTTGGTCAATGAGAAAAATCCACCCAGATACAGAGAATACAGTTGGGGGAGTCGTCCAAAGCTTGAGTCACAGCAATTTCAAGAATTTAAGAAAGAAAGATGTTAACAAAGCAACTTATTTTGTTTTAAGCACCCTACAGTTTTCATAGAAACAAGCCTTTTTTTGTGTTGTGCAGGTTTGGAGCAAAGACAAATATGAAAGTATAGAACATACGGTGGTGGTGAATGACAAGAAGGAAAGGTTCCCTGTCCCATTCTTTTTAAATCCTTCGTATTATGTTATGGTGGGACCTGTACCTGATTTGGTCAATGAGAAAAATCCACCCAGATACAGAGAATACAGTTGGGGGGAGTCGTCCAAAGCTTGAGTCACAACAATTTCAAGAATTTAAGAAAGAAAGATGTTAACAAAGCAACTTATTTTGTTTTAAGCACCCTACAGTTTTCATAGAAACAAGCCTTTTTTTGTGTTGTGCAGGTTTGGAGCAAAGACAAATATGAAAGTATAGAACATACGGTGGTGGTGAATGACAAGAAGGAAAGGTTCCCTGTCCCATTCTTTTTAAATCCTTCGTATTATGTTATGGTGGGACCTGTACCTGATTTGGTCAATGAGAAAAATCCACCCAGATACAGAGAATATAGTTGGGGGGAGTCGTCCAAAGCTTGAGTCACAGCAATTTCAAGAATTTAACAAAGAAAGATGTTAACAAAGAAAATATTGTTCTTTCTAAACATTCCTTTGCCTCATGCTACCTTAGTTATCCGTGAGAACTTAATTGTTTAGACATTGAGATATATGCAATACTATAGAGTTCCATTGTTTTTCCTAAGATACCCCTTCGGAGAGTCGAGGGCTTAATTGTAGTTTTACAATTATTGGAAACACCATTTGTGAATTTGATAAATTATCCATCATTGGTTTCTACATATGCTGTAAGGCATAGGTGTGTTGCTTCAGAATTCTAAGCTTTTTTTCTGGACTCCACCATGTTCAAGGCCCTGTTGGAGTGATCAATGCATCAAAATATTGTTACCTAGAAGGATTTGATGCAATCAACAATGTTGATGTTGGGAAATAATTTGGAATACCTCTTTGAGGGACACACTGTCACGCTTTTGTCAGGTTATTTATGGGACCTGATGAAATCACAGATAAGGCACTTCCTAGATTTGATGGCACGGGTGTTGAAATCTGTATGCTCGCTGAAATCTTGAGGAGGTCTGGGACACTGATTGGCATTGATATTGTTAAGCATCGTCTAGCAGCATGTCACACTATGTTACAAAAGACTGTTGTCGACCTTTTGTCATTGATGGGATTTCATTTTTCTTTTACTTTAAAGAAAATGTACGGGGCTATTAGGTAGCAGTTAACATGAAATTACTGGAAAATACCTTCATTCTACCCAAGAGACAGTAATTAATGGATCAAATGCAACAAATCTTCAGGCTATCTCCTGTGGCGAGTTTGGTTCACCTCAAGATGAGTCAATTGATATTATCATGAATGGGCATCCAAAAGGACAGGGAGAGAGACTCCATGATTCAAGAAAGGAAAAATCCTTAAATAAATTCAAATAAAAGTTTGGAACACGAGGAACCAAAGTTAATATTCTTTGGTGAATGCTCTGGAATTTTTGTCCTTGGAATATCAATTGTATTTCAGACTGGAGATGGATCAAGGCTTTAAAGGCATGATATGATAAGGTTCGTGTGGATGCATTCTACAATGCGACTGAGACTACTTTTGAAGGAATTTTCCTTACCATTGAAGACAAAAATACACATGATAGTGATTTTCATATTGTGGCAATTTAATCAGGGGTTCCAGGACATCCTTCCACTGGAAAAATATCGTTTGATATTTCACAGTATCCAAGACTAGTCGAGCTTTTTCTAAATAGTCCAGAAATTGCTTCAGATTTGTTACATGGCATATCATGGGAAAAGCTTAGTTGTTACATTTTAGAAACAACAATTGGATCAATGGACCAATTTATCTATGGAGATATTGACCAAAACAAATTTGTGCACGAGTTCAAGCTAGATTTCGTGGAGGATCAAGAGAAATGATGAAGTTACAACCATTCATATTCAAACATTTATAAGAAGCATAACATTCCAATATTGCCATTATATTTCAGTCAGTTTTGAATTTAACCAAATATACGTGGATTATATTCATCTATCATGAATGTATCTGAACATTGGTAAGTAATACCTTCAAACAGAGTATGAATGTAATCTGAACATTGTTAAGTAATACCTTCAAACATTGTATGAATGTAATCTAAACATTGGTAAGTAATACCTCCAAACATTTTATAAATTGAAATATGATATATATCAATGCACTACTCACTATAAGATGTATTATGATTTAGAATATTTTTTCATAATTATTTAATTTATAGTATTGCCACTCCCAACCTGACGTTTCTTGTAAATTTGGAAGGAACTTCACTGTTGTAAACCGTCATATCCACATTCCCAATGTCCTGCATTCTAGATACTTGTATTCTAGATACTTGTGCAATGTGAAGAAACTTTGAAATTGAAATATTTGAACAAGATTTGAAAGCTTGATAGTGAACACATTTTGGAAAAGATGGCTTTGCTCTCTTAGGCTGTCGGCTCAGAGCGGCCATCACATGTTACAGAATATTTTTTATTGGTGGATCTTTGGCTTCAAGGTCTATAACTACTTTATAGTTTCTGGATGTCATTCATGTTCTATGCTTTTGTGCTAATCAATTTAGTCAATCAGAACCACAATATCGAGACCTTTTTGAGTATAGAAAATTGAGATGTATAATGTTGATGATGCAAATATTAGCTATATTTTTCAAGATTCATCTAATTTCATAGAGAAGGTCGAAAAAATGGGGGATTTGATTGTTGATTCCATATGGAAATGGGTGAAAAATAGATTGATTTTCCTAGAGTTGATCGACATTTTCCAATTGGGAAATTTATTCCACGAAGAAACAACAATTTTAATATTGCCTTGTTTTTCCTTATCATCCGACGTATAGGAAGAGGCCCTTGTACACTGACTGGAGATGGTGAGCGTGCTTGATCATTTGAATTCAAGGAACTATAGATCTCACATGTGTGATAGGTTTTAATATGATAACAAATTCTTAGTTTGTAACTATATTAGGCTTGGATTGTCAGTAAGTGAAATCATATTAGTGCTGTAGATGGTTTTCTTGTGGGCCGGCAGCCCTTCATAATGATCTTGCATATACTAGTGGTATAGGTTTACAGGACTTTCTCAGTATCCATTCTCAAAATCACCTTATAAGGATAACTTAGAAATGTTACCATTTTCCCATGACAACTATCATGGAAAATATCCAAAAGGAAATAGTGATTCATGTCACAGTATATCCCTGACATTTAAATTGAAATATTTCAACAAGATTTCAAAGCTTGATAGTGAACACATTTTGGAAAATTTGGCTTTGCTCTCTTAGGATGTCGGCTCAGAGCAACCATCACATGTTACAGAATATTTTTTATTGGTGGCTCTTTGGCTTCAAGGTCTATAACTACATTACAGTTTCTGGATGTCACTCATGTTCTATGCTTTTGTGCTAATCAATTTAGTCAATCAGAAGCATAATATCGAGACCTTTTTGAGTATAGAAAATTGAGATGTATAATGTTGATGATGCAAATATTAGCTATATTTTTAAAGATGCATCTAATTTCATAGAGAAGGTTGAAAAAATGGGGGATTTGATTATTGATTCCATATGGCAGTGGGTGAAAAATAGATTGATTTTCCTAGAGTTGATCGACATTTTCCAATTGGGAAATTTATTCCACGAAGAAACAACAATTTTAATATTGCCTTGTTTTTCCTTATCATCCGACATATAGGAAGAGGCCCTTGTACACTGACTGAAGATGGTGAGCGTGCTTGATCATTTGAATTCAAGGAAATATAGATCTCACATGTGATAGGTTTTAATATGATAACAAATTCTTAGTTTGTAATTATATCAGGCTTGGATTGTCAGTAAGTGAAATCATGTTAGTACTGTAGATGGTTTTCTTGTGGGCCTACAGCCCTTCATAATGATCTTGCATATACTAGTGGTATAGGTTTACAGGAATTTCTCAGTATCCATTCTCAAAATCACCTTATAAGGATAACTTAGAAATGTCACCATTTTCCGAGGACAACTATCATGGAAAATATCCAAAAGGAAATAGTGATTCATGTCACAGTATATCCTTGACAGTTAAATTGAAATATTTTAACAAGATTTCAAAGCTTGATAGTGAACACATTTTGGAAAAGATGGCTTTTCTCTCTTAGGTTGTCGGCTCAGAGCGGCCATCACATGTTACAGAATATTTTTTATTGGTGGATCTTTGGCTTCAAGGTCTATAACTACATTACAGTTTCTGGATGTCACTCATGTTCTATGCTTTTGTGCTAATCAATTTAGTCAATCAGAAGCACAATATTGAGACCTTTTTGAGTATAGAAAATTGAGATGTATAATGTTGATGATTCAAATATTAGCTATATTTTTCAAGATGCATCTAATTTTATAGAGAAGGTTGGAAAAAGGGGGGATTTGATTATTGATTCCATATGGCAGTGGGTGAAAAATAGATTGATTTTCCTAGAGTTGATCGACATTTTCCAATTGGGAAATATCCATTTTCAGAATACACATAACTAACTATTGCAATTGTAATTCATTATCATCCACCCTTGCTTTCAACAATGTCCATTCACGTGTCCTTATTCTTCCCCACTCTATGTTATTCTTCCCCACTCTATACATGTCCTTATTCTTCCCCACTCTATGCTATTCTTCACCACTCTATGCCTTACGGCGTCTCCTTTGCAACATAAGGTGCAAATGCTAGTTTTAATATTATCTTATTACCGTAATTGAGCAAAGGAGTGAGATATTAAGTAAAAATATAGGAAGTATCATCTAACAACGCAATGAGATATTTAATCATAACATAATATCAATGGAAATTTAATAATAAGTTAATCTTTCTTTGTATTTTTGTTTCACTTAAAAGAAAAAAAATTACAAAACATAATTATTACATTAGAATGAATTTTCTATTACTAGGATTTCAAAAAAACATCTTATCTTTACTATATAGATGATATAATATTTATGCTAACTTATTTTATTCAATTTTTAAATTATTTCAATCCTCTGTATATCAAGTATTAAGTTGATAACATGACGTCTTAATACTCAATAAAATATTAAATTAAAACTTCTATGGAGAAGTTTGGAAACTAAGTTGCCATGAGCTCTTACAATTAAATATCGATACTCAACCAAATGTAATGAATAGATAAAAAGATAAGTAAATGATTTACAACATATTAGGTTTGACATATTAGGTTTGGGATATTTAAAATATTTGGAACATTATATTAATATTGATAAGAAAAAAAATATAAATGAATTATGAGATCTTAGGTTATGAATATTTAAAATGTTTTCATGTTAAATAATGTTGGCCGACACATCACATCATGTTTCACAGTTTCATTGTTTTAATGCTTTTTATAGTTAGTTATATCAATTAAAGATATATGTTTAAGAAAGTGTTTTTGAAGCCTATTTATTATGAACCAACAAGATGTACCTTAAGAACATATCTTATATTAGAGGGGAGGGATCAAATTTCATAAGTGAAAAAATAGTTTGGAGTGCAAAAAAAATGTATAATTTTTCATTGTTTAAATTTTATTCTTGAATGTTATATATTTTCTTTTAAAAAAAAATTCTATATATAGATATATATGAAGTTGATAATCATATAAGTTAGTTAACATATATCTTCAAATAATTATGCCATAAGGCGTTCTGCTCTGAAATCAACTCTCCTTTGAAGGTACGTGTACATTTGTGCACTCTTGATTTAAGTGTTAGATGATTAAAATAGTTTGAGCCATTCAATTGATTGGACCAGTTTTAAGTTAGTTAACAATTTAGTTACAAATTATACTTGCATGGTTAGATCAACCTCGCCCTTGCTCAGCATTACCTGGATCGCTCTTGTCCAGCACTATTTCCAAGTGCTTCTTCCATCACAATGCATTTCCCTCCTTCATCCTCCCCGCAGTTCTGGGAGCCTTCACTCTGACTTGTTTTGAAAAGAATGTCCCCAACTTCATTCAGAGGGTGGACGAGCTCAGGGCTAAGGGCTTGGATTTAATCACCTATGTTTTCGTAAATGAAGGCATTCTTCATGCTTAAAGCACTAGAGGATTATCTTGGAATTGGAGGAGATAATAGAAAAGTTCTGCTGTTGTCTGATGGCAATGGGAAATTCACCAAGGCCATCAAGGTTCATGCCAATTTAGGCTATAAGGCGGTGGGTTTAAGTTTGTGAGTGTTCAGGTACTTAGTACTGGTGGACAATGCGGTTGTGAAATTTCTCAATTTAGAGGAAGGTAGGTCATTTACCGCCAGCGAGGTTGATGATATATTGAAGGCTATGTGAGCTTTAATAGGGTTTGAGATCATCATCACACACCATAGCAGAAAAGGTTGTTAATATGTTTCGGAAGGTTTAGCTTACCTTCATAGATTTTCTGACATATGAAACAAACTAAAACTTATCTACCTTTTCCACCTATACAACGATATTTTCTTTCTCAATGGCTGCTCGTCTTTTTGCCCTATAATCAAAGGGGTAATTATGCTTGTCTGAATAGCAGTGCAAAGAGAAAAAGGTCTTCCCACAACGACAATTGAAGCCTATTAATCCAACACATTTCTTGCAACAATTGCAATGGGTCAAGACCTGCTTTTCTCTCTCTTTCCGTTCTGTCTGGCCTGATTCTCCATTGGAAGAGCTGGGAAAACCCTCCAATTTTGAAGGTGGGTTCTTTTTGCAGGTATGCAATACCTTTCTATAGCTGATTGATTTTTACTATAAAGGAAATATGAGTTTCATCATTTCATCCATATTTATTTTTTCACCTAATATGGAGGAAAAACGTTGACCTTCTGCTAGACGTTGGACATAAACACCACTTCTAGCGGCATCTACAATGCTAGAAATTTCATGGCCATTTTCATGTGTTCTAACACTAATAGGTAGTCAAAAAAATCTCCAATTAAGCCCCATTTGGCCAGTACTTATAGTTTGTAAAGCAACCATATTTTTATAATTATAATGGCGTTGGGAGTGTTGAAGTATCTTGTGGGTTTTCTGCTTCTATTGAACTTCTGCATGTTTCTTTTTGTGGGTGATATTGTTAGATGGGCTCTATATAACACCGTTTACCCCACTTACTATATAGGTACTTACCGTTTTTCTGGTGCATTTACAATATGATAGCTCATACATTTTATAAAATATTTACTATTCACTAATATATATGTCTTAAGTTCCTTTTTTTTTAAGTTTTTATTTAGTTTTTTTAATTCAAGATTCACATAAATCTCTAGATGAATCACAATTTTTCTTTTTCCTTCCATACATATTGTGTCTTTTGGGCTAAATATATTAAGAACTATTTTGTTAAATGACTACATGATTGACTTGCAAGTTGTGGAAGAGCTCTTCCTCTAAGGTTTTCTCCAATCTACTTTCGTGTGGGGAATGAAGCAATAAGTGTCATGGTTAGTTTTGTTTGAATAGCTGCAATTGTAGAAGCTACTTCATGCCTTTCAAGACTCCATCATCTCCAGATTCGGGGTACCCAAAGGTTGTCTTCCAGTGTTGCTTCCTCCATGACAGCTTAGGCACTCACTCTATTAGCCATGGGATAAGAATATAAATATTTTGACAATTATGGTAACCAATTAGAAGATGAAATTGGCAAGTAGGGAAAACTGAAATTCTAAATAAAAGCAGTGTATCCAAAAGATTCAGAAACAAAAAAATGTAAGAAAATGATGATAGTTGATGTTGTTAACTAATGATGATACTTAATTCTTCTAAGGAAATAGACAAGTTATATAGATTAATAGGTAATAATCCAGATAACTCGAAAACATGTCGTTGTTAAGCTTCAGAGTAAATCAGGAAAATATAGCTCAGACCCTCTAAAATATTACTTTACAAGGTTAATCACAAGACAAACATGAGCAGATAGCCATCCTTAGAAAGATATCCAATCCATAGACACCAAACAAAACACTTATGGCTCCAAGAAATCAAACTATAAAATGAAATCTTAAAGATGTTTGCTCTTTAATCATCATCACACACCATACCAGAAAACACTGTTAATCGATTTCTAAAGATTTCGCTCAGCTTCATAAATTGGCTGACATATGAAACAAACTAAAGCTTATCCACATTTCCTGCCTTAACAACAGGATTTTCTTCTTAAACTATGATTGTAGTAAACAATTAAATACCACCTCATTGCATTAGTAACTAGGCACTACATATCTTTATATGTTCTTGACTACGCTACCCACTTCAATGTCCATCATTTTTTATATTTGTTGCATCCATATAACACCCAAAATATTATTTTCTAAAGTGGCAACAATGAACATTAGCCAATACAAAGGCTGTGCTATTGCTTTGTAAAATGTAGAGCCTATGTCCCATGGCTTTTTCAATCAACAAGAAGTAGAACCTTGCATACTCTGTTTTAAATAAAAGCTATTAATTGACCTCTAGATTTTTCTTCCAAGTGAAAGCTACCACATTCAACCCAACATCTATTATTGGAGTTTTGTTGCAGCATCTTTTCATTCAAACATACTCATGATTCATCATCAATTTATAGTGAATTCTAGGTTCATATGGTTACATAGTGTTTTTGGTCAATTTTGGACCTCTGCTACAGCCTTTAGAACCAGTGATCATGCTTCCTAACAAACCTTGGTTTGGTGTTTAATGAAAAATAGACGCATCTTCAAATTATCTTATTGCAAAGCTATGATTGTAGTAAATAATTAAAACATATATTATTTCACCTTATTATGACATAATTAAAACAACAGATTACTTACTGAAATTCAATTGGGGAATGTAACTAAGCTTTTGAAGGGATTTTGTTTTCTATCACCATGAGAAACTGACCTACATGGACTCATTCTTCAATTAATCATAAAAATGTCTTACAATAACTAGAAATTACTAATTCCAACCAGTTGTTAGAAATATTTATCATAAAATGTCCACGTCATCATTAATGTGGAAAATGGGATTATTATGTATTAGTTGAAGAAGAAAAACAAACAGTGGATTCCATGTATTTTAAACATTTAATGATGCAAACTATGAGAGCTAACCAAAACTACAAGCATCATAAGAACAACCAACTATAGGTGGTTCACTGATTATGAATTTGATAGCACCCAATTTCTGAGAGTATGTCTTCAGTTTTTCTAACATAATATGTTTATTGTAAGAATACTACCTAAAAGTAACAAGCATGAGAATTCCCATATTAAAGATCATTGAATCCCTAGTAGCAGAAAAATCCTTATTGTACTTGGCCTACTCCTAGTTTAATCTCTGGCCCTACTTATTTTGATATCACCAAAATAGTAATTTAAGGAATTAAAGAAATGGAAAGTAGGCCTTGTGCCTTGTGAAGACATACTTGAAAAGCAACCAAGGAAGAAAACATAAGCTTCTCCCATTGATCCAATTCATTAGGTTGACATAACAGAAGTAAAAATAGGTCTTGGAAAATTTTAATCCTTATAACAAAATTTACTGAAATATTTCAATAGGATTACAAAATTCTATTTCAAGCTATGACTTTATTTACTAGAGAATAAGCTTTGGTGAATATGCCTAACAGAGAAAAATCAAAAAAAATTCATGGAAACTACTCTAATAATTATTCCAAAGCCATATTAAGATCATGGGCACATAATAAGCATGGAGTTATGTTTGGTCCCTAACGTTTGCCAACACAAAACCTTAAAATCAAATTGCCAGAGTGGAAAAAGAAAAATGGAGAATCACATTTTAGATTCAGAATAAGATGACAAAACAAAACGAACATGCAGAACTCTATGATCCTTGTAATGACATCAATCTAATGGATACATTGCCGGTGGGCTTGAGTTTCTTTTCTTTTAGGTTAAGAACAATATAAAGTTGTGATCTTCTAAGCAATAAAGGTATTTATCTTTAACTTCAAATGAGACAATTGTGAAGAAAAAGAGCAGTGACTACCTTGAGTTATCATAATAGCACTGAAGGAAACAATAACAAACAAGGCCCAAAAGCTTGTTTTTTCATAACAAACTTGCATTTTCTTGCTGATTTCATTCTTTCTAGCCTTGCTTCTCTTCACAAAGATATATCAGAAATACTATTCATACATGTTTCCCTGGAAGCATCCCTGGCTCTTCTTAGAGGCCTTTGAGGCTTTTTCCAACTGGATTTCAGGTTATTGTTTACATTCCCATCATTTTCCTTCTTCGAACATCCGGAAAGGGTATCCATGCCTTTTGTAAGACCCATATCTTCAGATTGGTTTATAACCACGGTAACAATGGACTCCTTCACTGCATTATGATGAGATGGAAAACACAACTTAGCGTTTCTGTCCTAGACAGCCCCACATTGAATTATATTGTTCTCTACATTGGCATCTTCTGATGCATTAACTACTAAAGTTAAGCTTAACCTATACCTTATTTTTCCAAAAAACTTTTTGATCAATCCTAGGAATGGTCGAGCCTCTACTTGAGTGACTATAGTACCTCTTTCTAAATCATACTCATTTTCCCTTCCTGATTTTAAGACAAGCCCATCTATATCTAAATATGTAATGGGTGTATTAGCATTATTTTGAACAGTAGCACTCAAATTCAGGGGAACAATGCACGCTTGTTTTAAGGGCATATAGCTCCCCAGCCCATCCATTTGTGTCACAGTAGCAAGCCTAAAGGGTACCCAAAACTTCTTAAACTAAAGAAAAAATGCAATTCCTGTCAATTAATAGCAACAAAATCTCCAAATTCAACAGACAGGCATGAAACATCCTACTAGATGACAGTCTTGAATGAAACCCAATGCCCAAAAGAATAGGCAAAACTCATGTGGGGACCTAGCTTCCCTACTACAGGTTGGTACCCAAATTTCAAATTGTTCTTGAGAAGTAGCCTGAGAAAGCCATTCTCATTACACTTCCTTTAATTAACAGGATTTTCTAAAACCATTCATGTACCTACTCAGAAATTTTGAGCTTGATTAGCGCAATAACTTCAACAAGATTTGAATACTAAAAATAAAAATATGATAACTATACACATTTTAAGGGTTCCTTGAGATTGGCCAGTGGAATGGAACAAATTTCTACAATGTGGATAGTGTTCTAGCTTTCCTAATATATAATGATCACTGAGCATAATCATATGACATTTTGTGGCATTTAAGCATGCCTTTTTGACTTATTTCCAGGAATTTTTAATTACAAATTTGTCCCATCACCAACTCCGACATCTAGAGTTTTGGTGTTTTGAATTGATTTGTAGTAGTCCTACCCATGTTTGTCTGTTCCATAACTCGCTCGTCCTGGTAGGCCCACATGTTCTGTATGACAAAAAAATATGTTTGGCATGAATGTTGTGAGATCGATGGCTCATCCAGCATCAATTATATTAATTAAAAGAGTAGTCCAACAGGTAGAAATTTCAATATGATTTTGGTAAAAAATTGATAGAAATTTTGGGAAATCTGGCTTATAGCTATCAAGCTGCATGATAGGTATTTTGATTGTTTTTGGAGTTCGAATTTTATTCCACGGTAGCCAATTTTTGAGTTGGCCTTTCGCCAACAGGTTTCATGGTTATTTTTGCTTTGGTAGCTCCAATTGTAGGAGCTGCTTCATGCCTTTCAGGACTCCATCATCTCCAGATTCGGGGTACCCAGAGCTTGGCTTCGATTGCTTATTCCTCCATGATAGCTTGGGCACTCAGTCTATTGGCCATGGGATAAGCACATAGATATTGTGACAATTAGGGTAACCAATTAGAAGATGAAATTGGCAAGTACTACACATTGAAATTGTTAATACAAGCAGTGTATCCAAAAGATTAAAAAAAAAACATGTAAAAAAATGATGATAGGTTGATGTTGTTAACTACTAATGATACTTGATTCTTCCAGGGAAATAGAAAAGTTACACACATTAATAGGTAATAATCCTGCTAACTTGAAAACATGTGGTTATTAAACTTTAGAGTAAATCAGGAAAATATAGCCTAGGCCCTCTAAAATATTATTGTACAAGATTAATCACAAGACAAATATGAGTGTAGATAGCCATCCTTAGAAAGACATCCAATCCACAGACACCAAACAAAACACTTATGGCTCCAAGAAAGCAAACTATAAAATTAAATTTTAAAGATGTCCACTCTTTAATCATCATCACACACCATAGCAGAAAAGGTTGTTAATCTATTTTTGAAGGTTTAGCTTATCTTCATAGATTGGCTGACATATGAAAAAAACTAAAACTTATCTACCTTTTCCACCTATACAACGATATTTTCTTTCTCAATGGCCGCTCGTCCTATTGCCCTATAATCAAAGGGGTAATTATGCTTGTCTGAATAGCAGTGCAAAGAGAAAAAGGTCTTCCCACAATGACAACTGAAGCCTATTAATCCAACACATTTCTTGCAACATTTGCAATGGGTCGAGACCTGCTTTGTTCTCTCTTGTCCTTCTTCCTGGCCTGATTCTCCATTGGAAGAGTCGAGCAAACCCTCCAATTCTGCTTCATTAGTTAACTGGAAGGGCAGTTTAGAAACCTCAACCAGCTTCACAATATTTTCATTGTTATGTTCGACTGATAAATTTGAGGACGAAGCCTTGGCCTTGGCATACTTCAATACCATATCTTTGTAACATTGGAGCAAAAATCCATTGTAGTTGCAACTTCTAAAAAATTCACAATTATCAACACACTGAAGAGGCCCTTCGGGAGGCTTGCAAGCAGTCTCATCATGATATCATTTCTTGTTTTCTTGAGCCATTATATCACACTAATAGGCAGTTCGGATAGAGAATTTGTTTTAGTTGCTTGATCTTCATCAATATCCTCATCAGAATCCATTGAATCACTATGAGTGTTGCTTCCTCTGTGATAGCTTGGGAACTCACTCTATTGGCCATGGGTAAGCACATAAATATTATGATAATTATGGTAACCAATTAGAATACGAGCTCATCATGATTTTCAATCTTAAAAGTTCATTTTGATGTGTTATCACACTAATAGACAATCCGGATAGAGCATCTATTTTAGTTTCTTGACCTTCATCAATATCCTCATCATAATCCACCAAACCACCATAAGTAACTGGAAGAACTAGAGTTGATATTGAGACATTTTTGAAGCACTGAAGAGAGATAATCAATTTGGCATGCTTGCAACATTCAAAGTTGATGAGAGGTTGGAGTTTTGGTTTGTCTGTGTACATGAGGTTTCTTTCAAGTGCTTTGGAAGCACATGAGTACATGTTCATGGTGTCTAAATATCTCAATTGTTGTCACTGTGTCTCAATTTTTTTCTTTCATTTTTGAACTTTTATTATTTCAAGGTTCACATAAATCTCTAGATGAATCACAATTTTTATTTTTCCTTCCATACATAGTGTGTTTTTTGGGCTAAATATATGAAGAAGTATGTTGCTAAATGACTACATGATCGAATTCTAGGTCGTGGAAGATCTCTTCCTCTAGGGTTTTCTGCAATCTATTTTCCAGTGGGGAATGAAGCAATGAGTTTCATGGTTATTTTTTATTTGATAGCTTCAATTGTAGGAGCTGGTTCATGCCTTTCAGGACTCCATCATCTTCGGATTTGGGATGCCCAGAGCTTGGCTTCTAGTGCTTCTTCCTCCATGACAACATGGGCACTCACTCTATTGGCCATGGGATAAGCACATAAATATTGTGACAATTATGGTAACCAAATAGAAGATGATTTCATCATGATTTTCAATCTTCAAACATCATTTTCACGTGTTCTCACACTAATATGTAGTCCCGACAAAGCATATGTTTTAGTTGCTTTACCTTCCTCAATATCCTCATCAGAATCTACAGAATCACCATAAGTAACTGGCAGATCTAGAGCTGATATTTGAGATATTTCTAAAGCACTGAAGACAGATAATCAATTTGGCATGCTTGCAACATTCAAAGTTTAAAGAGGTTGGGGTTGTGGTTTGTTTGCGTACATTGGGTTTCTTTCGGGTGGTTTGGAAACACAGGAGGACATGTTCAAGGCGTCAGGATATATCAGTTGTTGCCACTATCCATAGTTTTTACAAATCCTAGTACTATTTTTTATATAAATATCTCCACATTGATTGCGAAGCAGAGAATTGCTAATTGAAGTTTTTTTCAACCTTTTGTCTGGATTATTCAAAGCATCGAAACTAACTTCACAACCTAGAGGAAAAAAACTACCCTTCTATAGCTGATTGATTTTTACTAGAAAGGAAATCTGAGTTTCATCATTTCTTCTATCTTTATTTTTGTAGCTAATGTGGAGGAAAAATGTTGATATTTTGGTAGATGTTGGGCACAGACATCACTTCTAATGGCATCTGCAATGCTAAAAAGTTCATGACCATTTTCACATGTTCTCACACTAATAGGCATTCCGGAAAGTCTCCAGCCACCATTGTTTTCAGCTTGATCTCATCCTCCGCAAAGTGGGAATCTAGTGTATTGTATAGATTGGTAATTTGTCATTTTCATTCTCCAAATTAAGCCCCATTTGGTTGGTACTTATAGTTTTTTAAGCGGCCACCATTTAATAATTATAATGGCATTGGGAGTGGTGAAGTCTCTTGCAATTTTTCTATTGCTGTTGAATTTTCGCATGTTTCTTGTTGTTGTTGCTAGTGCTAGATGGCCTCTCAATGACACCCTTTACCACACATACTGGTACTTACTAAATTCTTAGTAAATATACATATTGTTTTTCTGGAGCACTTACAATATGAAAAACTAATACATTTCCTAAAATATTTACTGTTCACTAATATCTATGTCTCAAGTATTTATTTTTTTTAGTTTTAAACTTTTATTAGTTCAAGGTTCACATAAATCTCTAGATGAATCACAATTTTTCTTTTTCCTTCCACACACAGTGTGTTTTTTGGGCTAAATATATGATGAAGTGTGTTGTTAAATGACTACATGATTGACTTGCAGGTAGGAATTTACAGGGTAAGTTCCTCAGACAGAACACCAAAAGGACACCGCTCACAAATAGATCACAGATTGATACACCAGTATTTTGACATGGTTAAAACTCTCAAAGAGGGAAACAATCCACGTCCTGTGCCAATGTGGCCACTACAGGTAATTTATTAATAAAAGAATGAAAATTTACATAAGATTCTCTCATGCAGGGTTAACCTACAAATGACCCTCCATGCGCTTTAAATAGAATTCATGGACCAATCGGGTGTCAAGCCACGAATCAAGTGTCGGTAATACCAAGGACAGAATGAACCGTTGGATCACTACATATCGTGACCGTCGAATTGTAAGTTACAAATGTACATAGTAAAGAAACACACTTTACCTAACTCTATACTAGACCAAGTTATACTTAACTATTTTTATGTGTCGGAATGTCCTAACATCCCCCCTTAAGAACAACTTGGGAGAGGATTGAAGGATTTACAAATATGACACAATAGGAGATGGAAGGAGGCATTAGAGCCTATCCCCCCTTAGTGACAACTTCCTGAACTCCAACCATAAATCGAAGTTTAGTGAACTTCACCTCTGTGAGAGCCTCTGTGAAGATGTCTGCAACTTGATCATCTATTGAACAATATTGCACTTCAAGAACATGGTCATGAATGAGCTTTCTGATGAAGTGCATGTGTAGTTCAATGTGTTTGCTGCGCTGATGCTGCAGCTGGATCTTTGCAAGTGAATGGAACTTTGATTATCACACCAAAGTGTAGTCGGATGCTGTGCTGAAAGTCAAACTCTGATGGATCTGACGAAGCACAAGGCTTCTTACTAGTTCTACGGCACCATGATACTCTGCTTTGCTGAAGAAAGAGAAATTGGCAGCTTTTTTCTTGCAAGCCCATGTAATAGTCCTGAACCAGAGTAAACACATAAACGCAGTAGACTTCCGATCATCAGGGTCACCAGCCCAATCAGAATCAGTGAAACCAACCAATAGAGGAGATGCTTCAACACTATAATGAATGCCAAACTGAACTGTACCTCGAACATAACGAAGTATTCTTTTAGCTACTTTCTAATGACTTTCATGTGGGGTTTGCATAAACCGAGCAACAAGACCAACAGCAAAGGAAAGGTCAGGACGAGTATGGGTTAGATACAAAATTTTTCCTACATGTTGATGGTATAAGGTAGGATCAACTTCAGGGGAAGTACAAGTGACTGAAAGTTTGACTCTAGACTGAAAGGGAGAAGGAGCCATCTTACAATCTTCCATGTGAAAAAAGCATAGAAGATCACAGGCATACTTGGATTGGGAGAGGGAAATACCTTCCTTGGATTGCAAGACTTGAAGACCGAGAAAATAATGTAAAAGTCCTAAGTCTGTCATTTCAAACTTCTTTTTAAGGCTGGACTTCACATGGTTAATAAGGTTGGGATCACTAGCAGTGAGGATAAGATCATCAACATAAAGAACAAGAATGATAAGAGACTTGCCC
>APFE031482966.1:82320-92944 GCA_000404065.3 Pinus taeda
GGGGGGGCCTTTGTTTTCTTTTAGTCACAGATGCTTTGGATTGCGTGCTTGCTTGAGAAAGCTCTTTTTCTCCCTACAAAACAAAAACACAAAACCAAAAACGGACATGCAAAAAAAACAAGCCTTACGGCTTAAAGTTAGCTTTTACCCGGAAACTAAATATTTTCCTCAATGTTTCTGATTTTCCGAGCACTAAGGTGCAAGGAAAAGAGCATACGCATGAGAAAAATCCTTCCTTTCTGTTTCTGATTTGCCTAGATCGCACAGAGTCGCAGGGCAAAGAGCATACATAGAAATGAAATGTATAGATCCGATAATAAAAGGAGCTAAATAAACTGAAACCGAAATAAATAGAGAGAAAATAATAGTAAACTACAAATAAACATTTTATACCTCTAGATCTAAAAAATGACGCAGTTAGGGCTACCGGAAACCTTTTCGCATGAAATGAAAGGGGTTCCTCACTAGAACAGATGCTCCCAACACAACAGAGCAGTCCTTTCGGCCCGAAAGCAGTCAGAAACAACAGATCTAGGAGATGGCAATCAGATGCAGTTCAACCGGCTTCAGATTTGGATCACCAACAGACGCGGCCCTCAAATAGCTCTGATACCATGTAGAAATTTACAGGGTAAGTTCCTCAGACAGAACACCAAAAGGACACCGCTCACAAACAGATCACAGATCAATACACCAGTATTTTGACATGGTTAAAACCCTCAAAGAGGGAAACAGTCCACGACCTGTGCCAATGTAGCCACTACAGGCAATTTATTAATAAAAGAATGAAAATTTACATAAGCTTCTCTCATTCACGGTTAACCTACAAATGACCCTCCATGCGCTTTAAATAGAATTCATGGAACAATCGGGTGTCAAGCCATGGATCAAGTGTCGGTAATACCGAGGAGAGAATGAACCATCGAATCACTACATATCGTGACCGTCGCATTGTAAGTTACAAATGTATATAGTAAAGAAACACATTTTGCCTAACTCTATACTAGACCAAGTTATACTTAACTATTCCTATGTGCCGGAATATCCTAACAGTTTTCTCCAATTTATTTTCCATTAGGTAATGAAGCAATGGGTCTCATGGTTATTTTTGCTTTGATAACTACAATTGTAGGAGTTGCTTCATGCCTTTCAGGACTCCATCATCTTTGGATTTGGGGTGCCTTTGGCTTCCAGTGCTGAATAGTGGATCCAAATGCATGTGCTATGGATTAAGACCTGTTAGAAACAAAACAAAAAAAAATTCAATACCCTTTACAAGATAGGTTGAGATTTCTATCTTGGGGACAGTTTCGTCACCTACCTAGGATTTGTAGTAGGTACATCACATATTGTATAGAAAAATGACACTTACAAAACTCATTGCGTACTTGTGTATGCACTTTATATATATATAAAAAGAGAGAGACTAAATGCCTAATTAAAATAATTTATAAAAAAACTAGGTAGATGCTCTAAAATTGAAATCTTTTCCAGTTGTTTAGTTTACTTATTTTTTATTGAGTATGTTATTTGATTTATCTTGATTCCCTCAACACGACAAGTATTTTGATGCTTTTGAATTCAATTAGCCCAACAAACACTACCAATCGTATTGTTCTGGACATGATGAACCTAACTTAGATCGATTGATCCAAAAGGGCAGGAGTTTCACCAACAGAATGAAAGAGATCATCACTAGGTAGTTGTTCAAGTTCCCAATCAGGAGTAGCAATAGATATAAACATATAATGTAGTTTGCATTTTCCAAATTCACGAAGAGCTGAGCAACCCTTCTATTGTTGTTGGTTTTTCAGCATTTAGTTTCATGGGTAGATTTTTGTTTTTGTGCCATGTGTTATTGTCGTCTTTCTTGCACTATATTTTTGGTTTGACACACAACATCATTGAGTTATTAAAGAACATATCAATTTTCTTGAATTTACAGTTTACTTCGTTCTACATTTTAATGGTGTGCTAATCAATTTCATTTCCTATGATCCTTCATTTTTGCAAATCATTAAATATTTTGGGAAATCACGATAGTAATTTATTGGTATTAATTCACTTCCTTTGTAAATTTGATGCCATAAGTCATAAGGGCATGCTATGCTTTTACCCTTTCCCTACTCCTTGTAAAGTTGCATTTCATCCTTGAGAAAGTCTTCAATTACAATTGTGCAAGTTTCTTACAAAAGTCCATAACAACACACATTGCCACTCTTATTTTTCTAACTCGAAAGAGTATTTGTATTATATAATATGGTGTCTAGCTCACTGCAAGTACATTAGGCAATTTCATAGATATCTCTTCAAAATTTTCAGTGTCCTTGTAATAAAAAATATTTCGTACCTTACATGAAGAGGGTGATTATGGCTTACAAAAGCAATGAATTTGTTTGTAATGACATCACAGAATTTCCCCAACAATTTATTATATTTTGTTTACTAATTTCTATATTCAATGATCTTCTATATCTAACTATTCTTTTTGAATTTATACCTTACGACGTTTTCTTTGCAACAATTGGTGCAAGTTCTAGTTTATTTAATTTACATAAAATCATATTAGGTCACATGAACAAAGAATCAAACATGCACAAGATATTTTTTTTTCTTTTTTTATTCTAAGAGACATTGCTTTTCTATTTAGAGAATATATATTAATAATATAATATATTTATATTATATAATATATATATATATATAATATATATATAACATTAATTATATTATTATAATATCTAGAGGAAGTTAATATGATAGAGTTGATTTCAATAGCTACCACTATAACTTTTGGGTATCTAGGTAGGCCCCAATGGCTACCACTATAACCTTTGGATGTCTATGTAGGCCTCCTTTTGCAAATACACTGATTTTGAATCTCAAAATTCCTGGCACAAATAAGACTTCATTTTCAAGACCATAACAATTTTATTTTAGATTTCTATTATTATTAATTATAAAAAAATCAATATAAGACTCAAACATATATACATTTAAAAATATATGTAGCAAAAATTTTAATTATAATTCTGAACACCACTCGATCATGAAGATATTTAATTTGTGAATAAACTATGTTACAATATCATGGTTGAGTACCATGACTCACTATACCACATCTAAAAATCATAACTCATTTTCAAATGACAACTTTAGAGTACCATGACTCACTATACCACATCTAAAAATCATAACTCATTTTCAAATGACAATTTTAGAAGATGACATTTTTTTGAACTATTAGGAATATTTAAAAAAAATGAAGTTAAATTAAAATCCTAAAAACTATTTAAATTAAAATTCTAAAAATTATTCCAAAATAAATAAAATAATTAAATAGAAAATTGAAAACAAAACATTAATTCTTCATAACCAGATAAATCTCAAGAACCATTAATATTCCTCATTATTTTTGACAAAGATAAGAAAAATGTCAAATACCTCAATGATTTTGTGCAAAAGAGATAAAATCCATGTGAAATACTCCAAGCTGTTTTTGAAGGATCCACTTGTTACCTCGTGCGTTTGCAAAAAATTGAACCATGAGATATTCAAGTGAACTGATCATCTTGACCAGCGAATAAACGGGTGCGAATTTTATCGTGTTCGGATAACGAAATGTTTTCACCGTGATAGGTTTACTACAGTCTATAAAATCAAGAAAACTCTTGATCTGTTTCCTTCACACCTACGGCGCCAAATATTTATGATGTGGAAGAACTTGTACTCCAGCACTGTTTTAGTAGTTAGTTATTTATTGTGTTCGGTTGGAGTTGCAGGACGAAATGGGATGTTTACTCTAAAATTAGACGGTTCATGACCAAAGAGAATAGGCAATGTGTGTTAAATACTATGCTTCCAAGCAAGCAATTCACGGCGGTTTTTGTACGAGACTTCCCACATAGGGTTGTTATACTCTATTGTATTTTCTTGAAATTTGTTTGTACCTTCTCTGCTGCCAATGAAGCGGAGCAGAGTTGTTCTAACAAAGAAAACGCGTGAGAGGAAAAGATTGCTTGTGAATGGCAATATTTTTTCAGAAATGTGAGTAATTATTTGAATTTTGAGAGATGTTCAATGTGCAGTGGATATTAATGTTTAAACACTCTGTATTGAATCTTCAAATTTGTGGAAAATGTGACAAGAAGATGCATTAATCAGGACGCTGAAGTTGGAATTTGATAAATGATGTTACAATGTTTCGAGCTAAATCGTCAAAAGGACGTTTGCGTCTCTTGTACGTAAACAAAAGCATTCTTCGCTATTTTCCAATGTTAACACTTGCAATGACCTTTCCAATACCTTACGTGTTTGACTGGCCTATCAGTAAACCACTTCATATTTTTATAAAAAGTAAGACTTGGAAATAAAACTTGGAATATGTCATAAATTGGCTCAGCTGATGAATGCCCGGGTAGAAATTTCAAATCTGAACCAGTCCTATTTGCAACTCTAATGCTTATGGAAAATCTCAGGTTGTATTTGACACGCAAATCACTCCATCCCTGATGGCAATAGGTGTGAAGCAAATGGGTGGGGATAGGCAAATACGGTTAGGAAGAGAGTGTAGGTGTTGTATGGATGATAATAATAATTTCATTTTAAGATTATTTTTGGTAAAATATTAAGTCGAAATATAATGTTTTATAATATTTTTTTTAAATTTGATTTTGTGTAATTATTTGATTATTAAAAAGAATTTGATTTTGTATAATTAATTTGATTATTAAAAAATTAATGAGATAAAAATATTTTATATATTTTAATTTTGAATCTGTAATTGTAACTTTTAAAGAGAAATTGATTTTGTCTGATTTGATTTTATTATTATTGAAATATGTCATAAATTAGTTTAATTAGTGAATGCTCAATTAGGAATTTCAAATCTGAACTACTAATCAAGTTTATGCGGGTCTAATGTTCATGGAAAATCTTTGGTTGTATTTGACACACAAATCACTTTATCCCTGATGTCAATCAATCTTTGATTGTATTTGAAAAGGAAATCATTCTATCCTTGATGCCAATAAATGTGGATGCCTATAAATGATAATAGGCAAATACAATTAATTAATTAATTGTCAGGCCAAGCAGCAACTCCATAAGGCAAAAATGATTCGTGTATTATTCCATCAGGTAGGTCTTCATTATATGCATGAGGGAGAGACTCTTCAGTTCATCTCCCGATGACTGTTCAGTTCGTCTCACGATGACTGTTCATATTTCTTATTTATCTATTTACATATATTCACCCAATCGCAAGGATTAGGTGTTAACATTCCCCCCTTTAATCTGAAGGGATGTTGGCGATTCCAAGCATCATTCTGAATTGTTCAAGCTTTTCTCTTCCAAGCGCTTTGGTGAAGATGTCTGCAATTTGCTCATTTGTGGAACAATGACGGAGATGGATTGTTTTGGCCTCAACATGATGTCGAATCAAATGATATTTCGTATTGATGTGCTTCATTTGATCATGGAACTTTGGGTTCTTGGCCAACTTTATTGCAGAGGTATTGTCAATCATGAGTGTAGTTGATTGTACTTGTTTTACCTGCAAATCTTCAAGAATTTTCCTAAACCACACAATATCTTTTGTTGCTTCAGCTGCTGCCACATATTCTGCTTCTGTTGTGGAATCTGCTGGAACTAATTGTTTGCATGATCTCCAGGAGACAACTCCTGATCCAAGACTCATAGAATATCCTGAAGTAAATACCCCAGTTTCTTTGTCTCCATCGAAGTCTGAATCAGAGTATCCAATCAAGTCGAAGTCGTCCACCTATGTATACTTGATTCCAAAGTCTTGAGTTCCCTTCAAGTACCTTAGAACTATTTTTGCAGTAGACCAATGTCCCTCACAAGGCTTTTGCATAAACCTGGAGAGGATTCCAACAACAAACGAAATGTCTGGTCTGGTAGTAGTTAGGTAGTCGAGACTTTCTACAAGCTGTCTATACTTTGTTGCATCCTCATATTCTTTTCCTTCAATAGATGTGAGCTTTAAGTTTCATTCCATTGGAATAGTAAGAGGATTGCACTCTGTCATGCCAAACCTGTTCAATAGATCTCCAATGTATTTCTTTTGAGAAAGAAATATGGACTTTGGATGTTGGGTTACTTCAATGCCAAGATAGTGATGAACATAGCCCAAATCAATCATTTCAAAACTTTTCCCCAATTCCTTCTTTATGGATGTAATGTAGCTTTCATTATTCCCTGTCATCAAAATATCATCTACATATATCACAAGATATACAACTATTTTGCCAACTTTCTTAACAAATAAAGTTGCATCATCAAGATCATAATGTTTGAAATTGAGTTTCAGAAGATGCTTAGTTAGTTTTTCGTACCAGGCTCGTGGTGCTTGTTTGAGGCCATACAAGGACTTCACTAGTTTGCATACTTTATGTTCATGTCCTTTCACAGCAAATCCTTCAAGTTGGGACATAAAAACTTTTTCTTTTAGATCTCCGTTTAAGAAAGCAGTTTTTACATCTATTTGGTGGACTTTCCAACCTTTCTGAGCTGCTAGTGCAAAGAGTGTCCGAATGGTAGCCCATTTTGCTATCAGGGCAAAAGTCTCCTCATAATTCACCCCTTCCTTCTGTGCAAAACCTTTTGCCACAAGCCTAACTTGGTGCTTGTCAAGTGAGCCATCATCTTTATACTTGTTCTTGTAGACCCACTTGCAACTAATTGGTTTGGTTCCTAATGGAGGATCAACCAGCTTTTAAGTGCCGTTCTTTATGAGGGCATCATACTCCTTTTGCATTGCTTATTTCCATTCATCATGAGAAGCAACTTCTTTGAAGGAAGTTGGTTCAAAATCTGTAAACAAGTTCAATTCACAATCATAAGAAACATCCATATCAATAGGTGAATTAGAGTCATCCACATCACCTCCATCTCGCTGGTTTGAATTTCTAGTTCTTGTCTTTCCAACCTCATCAGGATGAAGACTTTCAAGTGTTTTTGTCAGCCACTTTGGGGGACCTTTTTCAGATGGTCTAGGTTGCTCCACTGATTGAGTTGGGACTGAATCAAGATTGATTCTCCCAATTCTATCAATCACATCGCTTAATGCATCATCCATTGTTGGAGTTTCATGTGGGGGAGAGTGTTCTTCAGAAGAAGATTCCACATGTTGATCTAGTATAAGGATCCCCCTTTCAAGATGTGGAATCTGATTATCAAATTCTTGAAATGATTTTGCTTTTGCAAATCTAGCCAAGCTATCAAGTTTCCGCTCAACAACATTGTCAGTTTTGGATGATTCAAGAAAAATTACATCTCTAGATACAACAAACTTCTTATTTACTTCATCATAGAGGCAGTATGCTTTGAAGGTGTTTGAATACCCCAGAAAGATACACTTACGACTTCTAGCATCAAGTTTGTTTCTGTGTACCTTTGGTATCAAGGCATAATAGGTGGAACCAAAGACCCTAAGATGCTTTATCAAAGGAACATGTCCATACCACATTTGATATGGACTCTTGTTCCTTATAGCATTAGATGGGCATCTATTCTTCATATATGCAGCACATAGAACTGCATGAGCCCAAAACATTATCTTTACATTTTTTAAGAAGAGCATGGATCGTACCATATTTAGGATTGTCCTATTCATTCTTTCAGCTACACCATTCTGTTGGGGATTATAAGGCACAGTTGTTTGACGTTTGATCTCATGTTGGCGAAGATAGTTTTCAAATTCATTTGATGTGTATTCTTTTCCATTATCAGTGCGAATAGACCCAATATGAGATTGTGCATCATTTTCAATCCATTTATGAAAATTCTTGAATGTTTGAAAAGCATCAGATTTGTTTTTCAAAAAATAAACCCAACACATTCTGGTGTAGTCATCAATAAATGTCATGATATATTTATTTCCATTTGCAGAAGGAATATGCATTGGACCACATAAATCTGAATGAATGAGTTCAAGTTTTCTATGTGCTCTTGAATGTGAATAATGAAAAAACTGTTTGCTATGCTTTCCTAGAACGCAAGCATCACATTGCTTAAGTTTCCTAGGAATTGTAGGCAAACCAGCAACACCATTTTTCTTCAATAAGAGGAGACTGTCATAGCTCAAATGTCCAAATCTAGCATGCCATAATAAACTTGATGGAAGTGTACCTTCTCCATGATGAGAATTCTATGATAAATGTTGTGTATGAGCAGAGGCTTCTTGCAGCTTGATAAGCCTTTCTTCTTCTATTCCCCTCATGACAACTGAGTGGTCAGATGCTTTCCTTACCTCAAGCTTGCCATCAAACATATGAATGGAGTGACCTTGCTGGCGGATGTGGACCAAGGACAGCAAGTTTCTCTTGAGTTGTGGCAGATATAGAACATGATGCAGAAGAAAGTCTAGAAGACCAGGCAGTTTAAGCCTGATTGTGCCAAGCCTTGCTGGCTTGATTTTTGATTGGTCTGCAAAGTATACTACTCCATCAACATTATCAGTGAAATCTTCAAAAAAATCTTTTCTATGAGTCATGCGGTAGGTTGCTCCTGAATCAAGAAACCAATCATCTTTCCAAGAAGAAAGTGAAGCATTAAATAAATCTTCATTTACTCCAATGTTACATTGTGCCACAACATAGTGAGTGAATTCAATTGATTTACCTTTGTCTGTATCATCAGTTTTACCTTTCTGTTGGTTTATTTTCTGCTCATTTTTTTCCAATGGTAGCTTGCATGTAGAGGCATCATGTGATCCATTTCTTTTGCAGTGTATGCAGCGCAAATCTACCTTTTTGCCTTGAGAATATATGCCCCCCTGCCTCTGAAATATCTTCTTCTTCCTCTTCAACCACCTCTTCCTCTTGTAGAATCTTGAGTAGGATGCTTTTCTTTATGAGCAAGGCACACAGCCTCTTCAGAGGATTCAGGGGTTGTCTTCTTTCCAAAAGCTTTCTCTCTTTCAGTAAACTTTTTCACAAGAGAGTCAAAGGTTATATCTTTGAGATTTCCATTTGCTTGCAATGACTCAAGCTAATTCGAGTAAGTGGGATAAAGTGCCTTGAGAAAAGCAATAAGAGGAATATCCAATCCAACCTTAGCAGATTTGATATCATGCATTATAGACTTTACTTCTGATGCAAGAGCAAGAGGATCACTATTTTGCAGTTATAGAGTGAAGATTTTAATCATGAGTTGAACAACTTCAAGTGCAGAATGTGAGTCATAGAGTTCTTGCAACTTTTGTAAGGCGTCAAAGGTAGTTGAATATGACGAAATATGTCGACTCACCTCTTCATTTAGAAATGTTGTGATTATTGCATAAGTTTTGATGTTCTTGTTTTCCCAAATGACGATTTCTTTGTCTGAGGTAGGCTGTATTGGTTCATTGTCTCCGTATCCGACACACACTCCTTTCCACACCTCATTGGAAATGAGGGTGTGTTTTATCATCTGGGACCATTCAGGATAGTTCTCCTTGCCAGTGAGAGCTATTCCCGCCATGCATATGATTGAATGCATTATAAAAAAAAATAAAAAAAATAAAATAAAAAACTTTTTCTGATAGAAAAAATACTTCTGCCAATATACAGTAAAATTGTACTTTTGGTGGTAATTTCAAAAGGGCATTTTCTCCATGTATATTCTTTGTCTTTAATGAAAATATAAAACATAGATCAGCTATGCATTCTCATAAAATTTTCAAATTTCATCCTCATCAGTTTTCTGCAACGTTCTTAAATTGTTATACATGAAAAGGCAACAGAAAAAGGTGGAAGATTATGGCTACCATATGGACCCTTTCAAAATATTCAATGCACAATATATATCGAATATGTTTGGCTGCAATATATATCGAATACCATACAACATACCCCCTTCACTCACAGAATGACCTTCAAGAAAGAAAGGAACACCAACACACGACGACCATGTATAAGAGGATTGCAGCTATCATATTGCTTTCGACCAGCTTTAATTCAATAAAATAAAATGATCCTCACCCCCATGATTGTACACGATTGTTATGGCAGCTTCAACTCATTACTCAGGGCAACAATCGACTTCATACATTTCAACAATTTTCTTTCAAATAATTAACACAGAGTTTCCAGAGTTTAGAGGAGAAGGTTCATCGGACATTAATGGAAAATGGTGGAAGATGTCGTGACAGAGAAAAATGACAGAGAAATCGAAACCGCCTTAGCATTGGAACTAAAATTGGTTTTGGAATATTTAGCAGAGGAACTTGATAACCTACCTGGAGCAGCGTTCTAGTGACTGTGGTAGCAACATTCAAGTGACTCTGTGGAGGAGACTACCAACATTTATGAAGAGACAACGCTTTGTATGGAAGGCTATTTTGAATGGAGAGCAGAGGAGTAGAGGAGCAGAATAGGGAATTACAAAGGGCATAAAAGCTAAAAAAAGGAGCTAACTCTAATACCACGTCAGGCCAGGCAGTAACTCCATAAGGCAAAAATGATTTGTGTATTATTCTATCAAGTAGGTCTTCATTATATACATGAGGGAGAGACTCTTTAGTTCATCTCCGGATGACTCTTCATATTTCTTATTTATTTATTTACATATATTCACCCAATCACAAGGAATAGGTGTCAACATTAATTAATAATAATTATTA